>VZQC01010668.1:190630-242528 GCA_009823505.1 Rhizomys pruinosus | reverse complement strand
GAATATAGAGCTCTGCTCAAAAAAAAAAAAAATTCAGTGGAGCAGATATTGTGGGACTGAATTCATGTGGAATCAGATGGAAGAGGAACCTGGTATTAGAACATCGCTAATGTAAGGACCAGGATCTTTCCGTAAGATCTGTGGCCAAGTGGGCCTCCTGCCTGCAGCCTGCAAGTAAGGATGGGGCCAGGAACGGTTCACGTGCAAGTGGTTCATTAGTGTAGTAGGAACAGAAACTTTACCTTTGATGGTCTGCAGAACTAGCCACAGTGCAGTTCATATTAACAAAGAAGCTGTGGTAAATCCTTTGAGTACTGGTTGGCTTTGTGACTTTGACACTGTCTCTGACACTGTGAGCTCTAAACAAGACTTGTCTAGAGGAAGATGAGTGAGGCCATGTGGAAAAGGATGGAAGGGCCCAGCTGACAACTGGCTATGCCAGACATGCAAGCAGAGCTATTAAGACTGGCTAATGACTAGCCAATTGCCTGTGTATCGGGCAGCTGAACATAATGCATGAACAAATCCAAAGAAGACTGCTCAGCTGAGCCCAGTCCAGACTGCTGACCATGAATAACTGTGAGCAGGATAGCTGGGTAGTTTGAGATGCAGCAGAAGCCAGCACACTAGGAAACTCCTATAGCTTTCCAACTTTTCAAAAACCAGACAGTGTTTCCTTCCCTCCCCCTACCTCTCTTCTTATTTTATAATTATCCCTGTTTTAAATTTTAATGTATTTAATTATTTTATTTTACTTTTTTTTTGGTCTTTTCGAGACAGGGTCTCCCTGTAGCCCCAGCTGGCCTGGAACTCACTCTGTAGACCAGGCTGGCTTTGAACGCACAAAGATCCACCTGCCTCTGCCTCCCAAGTGCTAGGATTAAAGGCGTGCGCCACCACGCCCGGCTACTTTATTTTTTTTGACTTTATTTTTTTTTACTTTATTTTGTTTTTTTTTAGACAAGGTCTCACTATATAGCCCTAGCTGACCTGAAACTTGATATGTAGACCAGGCTGGACTTGAACTCACAGAGAACTGTCTGTGCCTCCTGAGTGCTGGAATTAAAGGTGTGTGCTACCACACCCAGTCCTNGAACGCACAAAGATCCACCTGCCTCTGCCTCCCAAGTGCTAGGATTAAAGGCGTGCGCCACCACGCCCGGCTACTTTATTTTTTTTGACTTTATTTTTTTTTACTTTATTTTGTTTTTTTTTAGACAAGGTCTCACTATATAGCCCTAGCTGACCTGAAACTTGATATGTAGACCAGGCTGGACTTGAACTCACAGAGAACTGTCTGTGCCTCCTGAGTGCTGGAATTAAAGGTGTGTGCTACCACACCCAGTCCTCCACCTTTGTGTTTTATTTTTCTGAGACTGTAGGGTCAGGCTGGTTTGACGCCCAGCAATGCTGCTACTCAGACTCCTAACTGGTGGGATTACAGGTATGTGCCTCCCTCCTAGGCTTATGCAGTGCTTCTTGAAGTGTCTGCCAGGCTCCAGTGGTATTTGGGAGAGAGGGGAATGAACGACTGTGTATCTGAAATCATTTGGGAGAACTGATGGTCACTAAGTTCAGAAGTATCAGCCATGAAGTTCATCCAGGGAGATGTGTGATTCTTTCTTCTAGAAGACAAATCATGCATATGGCAAAATAACAGCTGAGTAGCATTTCGAAAAAATGTCTAAGAAAAGTCTTTCCTAGGAATGAATGATCCTTGTTACCTAATGTTGCTATGAGGAAGGCTTGCCTCTCAGCAGAACTTAGATACTGGAACAAGACTGGCATCACCCCTGAAGTCAGCGCTTCCTATATATAACCCTTGCTCTAGAGGTGGCTATGAAAAGACCGAAAAAAAAAGAAAAGAGGATGTTTCCTCTCCTGCCTTCTTTTGCATTGCTTAGGATGAAGCCCGTGGCCTTAAGCATACCTGGCAACCTTTCTACCACTGATGCACAGCCCCAGACCCACCTTGACCCTTTGAAGAAGACACTTGCATGTCCGCACATGTTTGGCTGTAAACCCTCCTTTACATTGTCAAAATAAGGAAATAATCTCAGAACTGTTTAAAGTTTACAGGTTTACAAAATGAATCCATTTCACTAGCAGGAGGTGAAACCTAGCAGCTTATCAATTAATTAATTAGAGACAGGGTCTCCCTGTAGCCCCAGCTAGCCTGGAACTTGCTATGTAGACCAGGCTGGCCTTGAATTCCCAGAGATCTGCCTGCCTTTGCCTCCTGAGTGCTAAGATTAAAGGCATGCATCACTATGCCTGGTGTTTGTTTGTTTCTTTATTTATTTTTATTTTTTGGTCTTTTTGAGACAGGGTCTCCCTGTAGCCTCAGCTGGCTTGGAACTCACTATGTAGACCAGACTGACCTTGAACTCCCAGAGATCTACCTGCCTCTGCCTCCTAAGTGCTATGATTAAACGTGTTCACCACCATGCTCAGCCAAAATTTTTATTTTATGTATATGAGTGTATTGCCTGAGGAGGTCAGAAGAGGGCATCGGATCCCCTGGAACTGGGGTTGTGTGAATTAACTTAAGTCCTCTGCAAGTGTAGTCAAAACCTGTTTATTTTATTATTATTATTATTATTATTATTATTATGTATTTTCGAGACAGGGTCTCCCTGTAGCCCCAGGTGTCCTGCAACTCAGGCTACAGGAGTGCTGGGATTAAATGCCTGGGCCATCACACTTGAATCATAGGCAGAATTAATTTGATTTAATTTAATTTTTTGGTCTTTTTGAGACAGGGTCTCCCTGTAGCCCCAGCTGTCCTGGAGCTCACTCTGTAGACCAGGCTGGCCTTGAACTCCCAGAGATCATCTGCCTCTGCCTCCTGAGTTCTGGGATCAAAGGCGTGCACCACCATGTCCAATTTGTAGACAGATTTTTTTGTGTGCGTGGCACATGACTTTTTTTTTTATGTGTATGAATGTACTGTCTATATGCAGATTTCTGCACCCGTGTTGTGCAATGCCCCTGGAACTAGAGTTAAAGACGGTTCTCAGCAGCCATGTGGGTGCTGGGGATCGAACCCGGGTCCTCTGCAAGAGCAGTTGGTGCTCTTAACCGCTAGGCTAGCTCTCCAGCCCTGTAGACAGATTTATTTATTTATTTATTTATTTATTTATTTATTTATTTATTTATAACACTTTGGCTGACCTCAGCCTGCAACTGAGGCCTGCTGTGGGGAGAGGAAGTGTCAGGTGGTGATGCAGTAGAGCAGCTGGGGGCAGCTCACACACGGGCAGCAAGGGAGAGGCACACTTGCAGGATGTCAGGCTGTACCAGCTTGAAAAGGACTGTCCCTGTCCGAAGAAGTTTCCAGAGTTAGCGCAGCAGGGTGGGAGGCAAACCAGGTGCCAGTGACAAGGACACCCCTCCTGGGGACAGGGACTTGTTCCACGATGCATCCTCACTTCTGCTGACACTGTGCACACCCACCTGTGCATGGGCCTTACTCACTACATGGAGTTCACAGCTACCCAGGGCAAAGCAGGCTAACAGGCTGGTCTTGAGTGTGTCTAGGATTCCACTGACCTCTGGAAAGCCTTGCTTCTGATCAGTTGTTGTAGACTTTTTTTTTTGTGGGTGGTTTTTTGTTGTTTTTTTTTCTTTTCTTTTTTTTGGTCTCTTTGAGACAGGGTCTCCCTATAGTCTCAGCTGTCGTGGAACTCACTCTGTAGACCAAGGTGGCCTTGAACTCACAAAGATCCTCCGGCCTCTGCCTCCCCAGTTCTAGGATTAAAGGCGAGCGCCACCATAGCCAGCTTGTGTAGATCTTTTTTTTAAAATTTTATTTATTTTTATATGTGCATGAATGTACAGTCTGCATGTAGCTTTGTGTACCCATGTTGTGCAATGCCACGGAGGTCAGAAGAGGGCGTCAGACTCCCCTGGAACTGGAGTTAAAGACGGTTCTCAGCCGCCATGTGGGTGCTAGGGACTGAACCCAGATCCTCTGCAAGAGCAGTCAGCACTCCCAACCGCTAGTCCATCTCTCCAGCCCCGTAGATCTTTTTTTTAAATTTTATTTATTTTTGTATGTGTATGAATGTACTGTCTGCATGTAGGATTGTGCACCCGTGTCGTGCAATGTCACGGAGGTCAGAAGAGGGTCTCGGATTCCCCTGGAACTGGAGTTCTCCTGGAATTGGAGAACAGATGGTTCTTAGCCGCCATGTGGGTGCTGGGGATCGAACCCGGGTCCTCTGCAAGAGCAGACTGCGCTCTTAACCGCTAGGCTATCTCTCCAGCCCCCCATAGATCATTTTTAAGGAAGCAATTCACCAGTCTGGGGAGATGGATCTATAGGTAAAATCACTTGTCACATGATCCTGCCAACCTGAGATCAATTTCCAAAGCTTCCAACGTAAGGCGGGAGATGGAAGACTGGAGAATGGAGCAGAAGCTTGAGGGCCAGGCAGTCAGTCCCGAGTATGCCACACAGAGGCAGAAACGGGAGAGCCTTCCTCAGCAAGGTGGAAAGACAAAGATCTGACTCCTGAAAGCTTTCCTTTGACTGTTAGAAGTGCACAAGGTATGTGTACATTCAACAAGGCATTTTCTCCCTTTTTGATTTTGTATTACATTGTTAGGAAAAGAATCCCAAGATTTCCCCTCCTGTGACTTTGTGTCTGTGATGCCAGTTGAGGTTGCCAGTACAGTGAATCCAAACCCCTGGGGCTGAGTTGCACATCAAATCTGGGGCAGTCACTCTATTCTTGCTTAACCTCCTTTATGAGGTTGCAGTAAGAGCAGAACACACACAGAAATCATGAGACAAGCACACAGGCCTGGAGGCCCAGAAAAAACCAGCTTGGCACAGCCCACAGGCCCACGTGGTACCCAGGTGACTGTGGCCGGGTACATATTCCCTAAGCCATCTTAGTGTTCATATTCTATTTAAGAAGACAGTTTTTTTGCTGCTTGGCATTGTGATTAAGAATTGAAATTACCTGCAGCCATAGCAATTTCTTTAAAAATATTCAATTCCTACTGTCACTATAGAGTGTTATAAATTTGGTGTCTGTTTTAGTTTGCTTCTCTATTGCTGTGATAACCAAAACAAACTTGAGGGGAAAGGATTTATTTCACTTTGAAGCTTAGAATCCATTACTTCAAGAAGCAGGGCAGGAACCCAAGGCAGGAATCTGGAGGCAGGAGCTGAAGCAGACTGTGGAGAAACACTGTTTACTCTGACTTGCTCTGTGTAGACAGATTTTATTTATTTATTTATTTATTTATTTATTTATTTATTTTTTGGTCTTTTTCGAGACAGGGTCTCCCTGTAGTCCCAGCTGTCCTGGAACTCACTCTGTAGACCAGGCTGGCCTTGAACTCACAAAGATCCGCCTGCCTCTGCCTCCCGAGTGCTAGGATTAAAGGCGTGCACCACCGCGCCCGGCTTGTAGACAGATTTTAAACAAAGGTAGATAGGACCCATTGGAGAATGTCGTGATCTGGGTGAAGGTGATGGCCGAAGCAAAGGCAAGTGCACAGGCTGGTAACACTGGCATTTCATGTGATGTCTGAATCACAGACTTTAATTCTGGCTTTCATAGTCAAGCAGCTCGTACATTTTCATCATTACCGGGCGTCACTTACTCCCTATTAACCCCAATTTCCACTAGCATCTCCTTAACCCCTAGAGGAAAAAAAATTTAATTGGTTTGTTTTGTTTTGAGACAGTGTCTCAGTCTTTAGCTCATGCTGAGATGGAACTGGAATCAATCCTCTGTCTCAGCCTGCTGGGCACTGTGATTATAGGCTGGAGCCCAAAGACTAACATTCTTTTTTTTTTTTGGTCTTTTCGAGATAGGGTCTCCCTGTAGCCCCAGCTGTCCTGGAACTCGCTCTGTAGACCAGGCTGGCCTTGAACTCACAAAGATCCGCCTGCCTTTGCCTCCCAAGTACTAGGATTAAAGGCGTGCGCCACCACGCCTGGCCCAAAGACTATCATTCTAATCTATTTTAGGTGGCTTTGTCAGGTATGATGGCTTGAATGTGCGGTGTCCCTCACTGGCTCATGCCCAAACACTTCATCCCCAGCTGGTGGCGCTGTTTTGGAAGCTGTGGAGTCTTTAAGAGGTGCAGCCTTGCTGGAGAAGGGGGTAGGTCACTGGGGGCCGACTTGAAATTTGAAAGCCTCACCCTGTTTGTGATTATGGATGCTGTCTCTTAAACTGTGAGCCAGATTAACCCTTCTTCCTTGAAGTTCTTTAGTCAGGGACTGTACTGCACATCTAGTATGTTCTGCTCTACCGACTCTTTTCCTGCCCTCTATTTCCTCAGAGGACAACTTTTGGGAGTCAGTTTGCTTCTTCCATGTGGGTCCTGGAGATTGAACTCAGGTCATCAGGCTTGGCAGCAAGTGCCTTTCCCCATTGAGCCATCTCACCAGCTTAAAAAAAATTTTTTTTGTTGTTTTTTGGAGATAGGGTCTCACTGTGTAGCCATGGCTACTCTGGAACTTACTGTGTAGACCAGGATGGCCTTGAACTCACACATTTGCCTACCTCTGTCTCCTGAGTGCTGGAATTAAATGTGTGGCCTACCATGCTCAGCTTTGTTCATTTTTGGTTTTGGTGGTGCCAGAATTGAACCCTGGCCTCAAGCATCTTAGGCAAGCACTCTGTGCTATTTTCCAGGCCCCACTTTTTTTTTTTTTTGTCCTGGGACAAGGTCTCCCTGTAGCCCCAGCCATCTTGGAACTATGTAGACCAAACTGGACTTGAACTTACACAGATCCATCTGCCTGCCTCTGCCTCCTGAGTGCTGGGATTACAGGTGTGCGCCACCACACCTGGCCACCAAATTTTAATTGAAGAACTTGTTGTGTGTGTTATGTGTATGTGCAGGATATGGGTGCATGCATGCCATGGCTCACATGAGTCAAATAACCACTTTGGGGCTGGAGAGATGGCCTAGTGGTTAAGAGCACTGACTGCTCTTGTAGAGGACCCGGGTTCAATCCCTAGCACCTGCATGGCGGCTGACAACCGTCTGTAACTCCAATTCCAGGAGAACTCCAGTTCCCGGGGAATCTGACACCCTTTTCTGACCTCTGTGGCATTGCACAACATGGGTGCACAAACCTACATGCAGACAGTACATTCATTCACATAAATAAAATTTTTAAAAAATGACCACTTTGTAGAGTCACTTCTCTCCTTCATCTTTATGTGGGTTCCAGGGATTGAACTCAGGTTATCAGGCTTAAGTGGCAAGTGCCTTTACCTACTGAGCCATCTTGTCAACCTCCTCACCTCTATATTTTGCTTTAAACATCAAACAGATGTCTTGTAGGCTGCTGTGAAGTAGAAGCAGTGTTGTCATATTCTAAAAGATGCCTTGGAAAAGGGACTATTATAATTTGAATATAAGATATCCTCTAAGGTCCAAGTGCTGGGATTATAGCTGTGTGCCACTTTGCCAGGCAACATTTTTTTTTTTTTGGTCTTTTTGAGACAGGGTCTCCCTGTAGCCCCAGCTGTCCTGGAACTCACTCTGTAGACCAGATTGGCCTTGAACTCACAAAGATCTGCCTGCCTCTGCCTCCCAGGTGCTAGGACTAAAGGCATGTGCCACCACGCCCAGCCTTTGTTTTTTTAAAACATTTAAAATATGTATTTATCTACAAAATAAATACAGACTTTAAATATAATACTAAAGTCTTTATAAGTTGTGCAATTAAGCAAAATATATGAATACAGGAGAGCTCTGATATCAGCAATGGATTATTCTGCCAAGGAGATGTTGGCCAGGGGACCCAAGCCCCCGCAGAAGGTAAAGGCTTCTTGCCTGTAAAATGAGATACCTGCAAGAAGAGAGGCAGTAAGGCCCTGCTGTCAAAGACCTAGTGTAAGCATGGGAAAGATGTATTGAGACCACACTTGCAAGTGCACAGTTGGTCTCTGGAATGCCAGATAGTGTTACCAAAGGCCACTAAATCAATAAAGCAAATATTGGTCTCCTTGAGTCAAGCAAGACTCCCCCGTCAGCATCAGCTACACCTCACCTGCCTGGAAATACTTTGCAGCAGTGGCAGCCATATGTCTGTATATCCCAAATATAATTGGCTAGTAGCTCTCTCCTTGGAGGAATAATTCATGGCTGATGCCACAAGCTTATGTCCTCTAGTGGTTAGAAGATGTTATAAGCCACAGTAAGATCTTGTCATCTTTTACAGAAAAACTATAGTTCATGGATTAGCATACCATCCAAACATCTGTGTCTATACCAACATAACCTGCTATAATAATTAGTACTGTTTAATGCCTGTATATTAAAAAAATGCCTGTATATCTAATTGCTTATGCTCATTAGTAGGATTGAAAGGTTATTCCCATGGATAAACTGCAACCCATGAAGGAAACAGTCTGAACCGATTCAGAGTCCAAAACGACATCTCTCAGAGAAAGTAGATTGTTTGCTTCTTTGCCCACTATGCCCCTTTTCTAAGCCCTAGGGGAACAATTTGTGGAAGAGGGGGCATGGTAGAAATGTAAGGGCTGTGATTGGGGGTGAAATTGTGAAACTACAGCAATATGACTGGACACTTATTTAATCAACATGATTGTACATACAAGCCTCTCCAGCTGGATGGTGGCAAGCCTTGGGCTTGTGTGGGTTTGGGCCTAGCTGCTTGCAAATTGGTTTTACCATGAATGGATGCTTGTATTTATTATTTATTTACTTATGTTAAAAAAAATAAAAAATGAAAAGGATTTATTTTTATTTTATGTGTATGGATGGGTGTTATGCCTGCATGTATGTAAGTGGACCCATGTTGTGCAATACCTACAGAGGAAAGAAGAGGGCATTGGATCCCTGGAACTGGCATTTAGGATCGTTGTTATCTGTCATGTAGGTGCTGGGAACTGGACCCGGGTCCTCTTCAAGAGCAGTAGGTGCCCTTTACTGCTGAGCCATCTCTTCTGCCTGATTTTTTTTTTTTTGTTGACAAGTCTCCTTGATGAGCACAGGCTGATGGCCTGGTACTATTTTTAGATGTATGTAAATAATAGTGACAGTGGTCTCAGACACATATATAATGGTTATATAATTCCACTTTCTATCACCGTTGACTGTAATCTAATCTAGAATAAACATGCTAGAGGATATCTACAGAGAATGCAATGTCCATACTGTACCTAGAAATGGCTATTTTGTCTTATTCTTCGCATCTCCTCTCAGGCTTCTCAAAGGCTGCTTTTCAATGAGGATGCTAGTGCAGCGAATACGAAAGCTTATAAATCAGAGGAACAGTTTCCTGTGAAGTTGAGATGATTAGAATTGGCAAAAGCAACTTTGGACATACTACGCGATATAAGAATGAAAGTACGTGGCTAGCTAGAACATATACCAGAATACCAATTTTATTCTTACCAGGGAAGTGCTGCTGTCAGCTATGAGACATGGCAGATCACATATTTAATACACCATAACTTGACAGCAAACAGAATATATGCATCCTAACCCCTATTTTCATGCAACATTTTTCCTTACATTCACCTTCTTTTGGACCGCTCTGAATATGTCTACAGAAGCACCTGGCGCCAGCTATATAGCATGTCATATCATGCCTGTAGCATGAGAAGACCTCTTTCTGGCATGAGTGTATGGGGCTTTAATCATTGTACCTTTGGATACACCTGTGCTAGAGGTTTTACCTCAACTCTATCCTTCCCATTGAGGCATGACTCACAGATAATATCTTACTCCTATGGGGCATAGTAAATATTATTTTCTAAGCCTCTCCCGAGCATTACTCAATTTGTTAATATTTTATATTAGCTGTCTTTCCTCGGACATGGGCCTGTAGGATTGTTCTCCCATCTCTAGATAAAGTATGTAATCACATCTTCATTCAAGGAATAGCTGCCTTATGCAGTTATTAGCAGATAAAAATACTTTTATTCAAAACAAGTAATTGAATTTCACATTATAACAATATTTATTCTGGCATTACAGAACATCTACTTCGATATTATATGATATGTGAGCATAGTTTTTAAAGTATCTTCTTTCTTTCTCTTTTTCTTATTTTATATAATAGTGTCAATTTTTGAGACAGGGTCTCCCTTTAGTCCAGCGGGCCTGGAGCTCCTCTCAATGTTAGACAGGCTGTCCTTGATATTCTTCACAGATCTGCACTTGCCTCTGCATGCTCCGGAGTTGCTGGGATTACATAGTGTTTGTCATGATCATCCTTTCAGTGGCATAGCTATGGGTTCTCATTTCTTATATATTTATTAACTTAGATATACCTCTTATTCATTCTGCTGATTATTGAAATGTCTCATCAGTTATGCATGATTAGGTTCTGTTGTCACCTTGCTGTCGTGCAAATTGCCTTCTGACGTTTCAGTAAGGAGGCATGTCTTATTTCCTGGTGACTGGAGTCAAAGACAGTTCTCTCTCAGCACATGGGTATATGTCGAGTTGATTCCAAATTACTAAAGTCATATATTGCATACTGAGCAGTCTGCACTCTTTACCGCTAGGCCATCTCTCCAGCCGCCCAAAGTTTATTTCTAATAGCCTTCAAAATATCTGAATCTATTCGTATGAGTCGCCTATGGTTGACGTAGGTGGGTGTTCCTATCGCCATATTTCAATCTTCTTTCTAGCACTGTGAGGAAGGCTATCGAACCCAGAGGCACACGGCGCGTAATCGTATATAAGTGCATGTTCAAAGGCCAGATGGATCACAAACAGAGTACGTTCCAGGACAGCCAGCTGGCTTACAAAGGATGTACACCACATGTCCTCAGAAAGGCTTCACAACTACACAAATATCATAAGCAAATTTGAATTGCAATTTGATAGTAGAATTAGTGAATTATATCGTTTATAGGAACAATTTCTTAGATTAGTCAAAGCTAAAATAACCATCACTAATTTTGGAATAGGGTAGACTAGTCACGAGTACATCTTCCAGCTTATTCATTCTTCTACACCTGACTTAATTTTCTTCTTTCTATTGTATTCGTCATGTACCTTATATTCTAATTATATCTGCATCTTGTCATTATTCTTTTCTATATCGTAATCTTTTGTCGTTTATTCATTATGTGTGTTCATCTTTCTATTCTCTATATACTTTTCTTTATCTTTTCGCTCTTATCTCTATTACTAACTAAATAGATATTCTTAGATATTCTTTTTTCTTATCCTTTCTTACATTATTCTATTTTAAAATTCTTTCTTTAATACTATGCTTTTCTATTCTATACATTTATTTCTTACCTTCCTTCCTTCTTCCTTTCTTTCCTTTTTTTTTTTTTTTTTTTTTTTTTTTTTTTTTTTTTTTTTTTTTTTTTTTTTTTTTTTTTTTTTTTTTTTTTTTTTTTTTTTTTTTTTTTTTTTTTTTTTGTCTTTTTGAGACAGGGGAGTCATACCATAAACATCTATAAACATAGCCCATCAGCATTGCCTGTGAAATCTTCATCCTCTGCTAGACTCCAGGCTGTCCTTTGAAAGACTTTCGACTAGAAGATACTGCCTGCCCTCTGCCCTTCCAGGGGGATGCTAGCATTAAAAAGTTTATGCAACACTCATACTATGTCATCATCAGCTTAAAATAGATGGCATCTCACATTTTCCTTTTTTTTTTTTTTTTTGGAATATTTTTTTTTTTTTTAAGTATTTTTTCAGAATTTTTAAATTTGACTTATGTGTGGGCAGTATATATGCATATTTTTGAGATTGGATATACAGAAGTGGAATGCACAGCAAACAACAAAAAAGAGTGAGTCAAGGAACCGACTGAAACAGTAAACTTCTGGCCCAAAATAGTAAGCATCTACATCAAAGTACATCAAAGAAAATCAAAAAATTCTAAGAAAAGGGAGGGGGCAGGCGTACACACCGTCGTTTAATCCCACACTTGGAGCAGAGACCGGGGAATTCTCTCTTATGGCAAGCTTGGACTAAAAGGGAGATCCTGTCCTCAAAAAGACCAAAAAATCAAAAGTAAAATAAATAAGGCACAAAACTTCAAAAAAAAAAAAGAAGATAACAATACTTTAAAGGTAGAAAAGTACATTAGTTCCTAGCACTTGGGAGCAAAGGCAGGAAGATTTTTGTGAGTTCAATGGCCAAGCCCCTGGTCTACAGAGTGAGGTTCCAGGACAGCTAGGGCCTACAGGGAGACCCAACTGTCTTGAAAGACCAAAAAAAAAAAAAAAAAATTTAAAATAATAAAAAATATAAACCTGAATCCTAAAAGTTATGTTAGAGGCCTTGCTCTAACAGCGTTTCTATTCCTTGCAGAGAAGGAATTCTGGTGGGACCATTACCCACCAGGTTTAAATTCTTGGTTTTTTAGAGACAGAGTATCATGTGGTAGCTGAGGTTAGCCTTGAATTTCTGATCTTTCTGCCTCTACCTCCTAAATGCTGGGACCAGGGGTGTATACCGTTATGCATGGCTTTATGGCTGTTTCCTAAGATTTGAGCAACTGAGGCCCAACTTTCCTGGGTTAATACAAAAGAGAGTGGAATCCAGCCATCTACTTTTACACCTCACAGAAGGACAGCCTGACAAGGCAAGGAGAGCCATGTGGGGGAATTAGTGTCCTTGGGCATCTAGATATCTGGTCCTCTATTTGCAAATGGAAATACCTTGCTTTTTCAGGGTTTTTTTTTTTTTTTGGTGTTTTCAAGACAGGGTCTCCCTGTAGCCCCAACTATCCTTGAACTCACTCTGTAGACCAGGCTGGCCTTGAACTCACAAAGATCCACCTGCCTCTGCCTCCCAAGTGCTAGGATTAAAGGCGTGCGCCACCATGCCTGGCATTACTTTTTCAGGTTTCTTATAAGGATTAAATGACACAGCTGGAAATTGGAGCATTGGACAGTGGTAGAGCACTTACCTAGTTACATGCAAAGCTCTAGATTCAATCCCCAGTAACCCCCCCAAAAAACAAAGCAAAACAAATTACAAGGATGGCTTTGTATTATTACCCAGCCTACTGTGGGCACAGCAGGACTTCAGGACACAAGAAGGCTTGGCCAAGGACCCATCGGAACTGACTACTCTCGACAACCAAAATTCAGTTCAAATGCCAGCCTCACCGGAATCAGCCTTATGGCAGGAGTGAGTGTCCCCTCTTCGAGGAGGACGTGGGTTCCAGGTCCCCGGTGGGCCCATCTCCTAGCCAGTCCAGCCACAATGCCCATGTTTCAGCTTCTGAAACCAACGGCTACGAGAAAAGCCCTGGGCAGGAGAAAGCAGGACAGGAAGGTGAGCAGTCAGGGTCGCTGGCTCCCGCCACTCTGGTTCCCCAAGATCAGAGAACCTGCTCACCTCAGAAAGGTGGCCAAAGGGGTCGGGGAAGATGAGCTTGCCATGTTCCTTGTGTAGGCCCTTCCCCTCACAGACGCTGCACAAGTCGTAGTCTGGGGCACACACTGCATTTACAGCGAGTTCCCACCACCAGTCCATTGCAACCATCACAGATCACATTAGGGTGTACCATGCTTCGGGAGGACTCCTGAGCACAGGTGGATGATCTACATTAAAGAGGAGTCCCAGCTGGGTGTGGTGGCGCGTGCCTTTAATCCCAGCACTTGGGAGGCAGAGGCAGGCGGATCTTTGTGAGTTCAAGGCCACCTGGTCTACAGAGTGAGTTCCCGGACAGCTGGGGCGATAGGAAGACCCTGTCTCGAAAACACCAAAAAAAAAAAAGAGTCCTGACAGCACTCTTCTTTAATGTAGACGCGGAAGACATCATCCTTCACATAGGACATGGCCATTGTCAGCTCCTCATCACTGGAAACAGCAACCAAATCACCATCCTCATCACGGTAGTGTGCCTAGAAGCCACCGGGCCACAGCTCTGGGAACAGAGTGGCCGCTCGGTTTAACAGTCGTTCGCAGGGCCTCTGGAGGGCTGCAGCCTGGGCCTCCGCCTCAGGCTGTGGGCTGAAGGGGTGTATCTTGTGGGGAGAGGCCATCACTGCCGAGAAGACAGGCCATCACAGTGAGCGAGGCCATGACCATCAGCCAGAGAGCCAGGGAATAGCTGGGCTAAAGACGGCTCTCAGCCGCCATGTGGGTGCTGGGAATCGAACCCCAGTCCTCTGCAAGAGCAGTAGGTGCTCTTAACCTCTGAGTCATCTCTCCAGCCCCTTTCTCATTTTCTAATGGTATATGTACACGTGTGTACATGTGTGCACATGCGCATGTGTAGGCCAGAGATCAATGTTGGGTGTCTTCTTCATTTGCTCTCCACGTTATTTTTTGAGACACTATCTCTCTCTGAACTTGGAGCTCTCCAGTTCAGCTAGACTGGCTGGGTAGTGAGCTCCAAACGATCCTCATGCCTCTACCTTTTCAGCACTGGGTTACAGACACATGCTGCTGATACAGGGGAAATCGGGGTCCTCTCTTGGGGTTCTTAGTCTCAATAAAAGGATAGAAGAATGGATTCAAATTCAAATGGATGTGTAAGGACAATTTTATTTGAATTTTAAAGTTAAACCTCCAGGACAGGCAAGTTGTAAATCTTAGCAGCTCCCTGGAGGAGGAAGATGGAGAGAAAGAGAAAAGCCATGGCTTTAAGCTGGCACAAAGGTCAGACTGGTGGCCACACATCCAGGAGGGGAACTTTAGAGAAAGAGTAAAGAAAAACCCTCAAAATGTAAGCTGGGTATGGTGGTGCACACCTGTAACCTCAGCACTCAGGAGCCAGAGGCAGGCGGATCTCTGTGAGTTCAAGGCTGGCCTGGTCTACATAGTGAGTTCCAGGCCAGCTGGGACTAAAGGGAGACACTATCTCAAAAAGACAAAAACAAAACAACAAAAAACCCAAAATGTTGGGATAGCCCAAAGTATTAGGGAAAGCATGCTTAGGAAAGAAATAGAAAAAAGAAAGGTGAGGTTACACTTTTATAAATCTTCAGAATGGCTGGGCGTGGTGGTGCACGCCTTTAATCCTAGCACTTGGGAGGCAGAGGCAGGCTGATCTTTGTAAATTCAAGGCCAGCCTGGTCTACAGAGTGAGTTTCAGGACAGCTGGGGCTACAGGGAGACCCTGTCTTGAAAAGACCAAAAAAAAAAAAAAAACCAAAACAAATCTTCAGAATAGTGGTCAATGAAGTTGTATGTCTGTAAACTACTACATGAGGGAGTGCGGCTTTTGGATAAATTTTAGGAAAAATACATTATCTCATTAAAGAACTAATTAGTCAGTCTTATCTCTTTAGCATCCCTTACAGTGAACCTGCCTTCCCATGGTCTCATGGCCATGTGATTAACCTGGCCCAACTGGGCTATTAGTTATCTACTCAGTCAGAGATTCTATTCTCTTGACCAGAAAGTGTTTTCTCTTAATTGCTACTGTAATACTAACACACTTGTTTTTTTTTTTTCTAAAGTCAATGTTTTATTGAAGCTCTGTGCATTTCATACAAAATTACATTACAAATCAAATCTAGACCAGTGCCCCCTACCCCACCAGAGCTCATGCATTCTGCCAAACATGTTTTTCATCTTTTTCTCAGTCTCTTTCAAAATTCTTGATGCAGAAGTTCACCATTTTAGTCAGTTCTTTGATGCAGTCTTTTCTGTTGTTGTTTTTCCTTCCAATATGCATCACCCCAAAATATGCACATATGCATGCCACATATATCATAGGTTTTAGCATCTTCGGATTATGATTTTTAAAAATATTTTATTTTTTTATGTGTACGAATGTTCTGTCTGCATGTAGGTTTGTACACCCGTGTCGTGCAATGCCACGGAGGTCATAAGAGGTTGTCCGATTCCTGGAATTAAAGACGGTTCTCAGCCACCATGTGGGTACTGGGGATCAAACCCTGGTCCTCTGCAAGAGCAGTCAGTGCTCTTAACTGCTAGGCCATCTCTCCAGCCCTGATTTTTTTTTTAAATTAGGCTGAAAGATGTCATGTTTGAAGTCTCCTCTTTGGCAAGCCCAAACCACCATCAGTTCTGCCCTTGTGTTCCACACTGGGGTTTTCCCTTCCCATTGTCACCAAGTGAGGTCCAGTAAGCACCACATCCTGTTTTGATCTTCCTGTACTGGTCTCCATGATACAGCCTGGGTAGTCCAACAATGGCAGTCTACACTCTGAAAAAGTGGAAACCCCAGTAGTAGCTCAGTCTACAAGTTGGATGTCTCAGCAGTCCCCATCTGGCACTGATGGTTTGGAGGATTCTTGGAGAGACATGAGTCTTCAGTCCATTTTGGAAGGTTGAAAAGCTGTGTCTTCTCATATCTTTAAAGGATGGCAAAAGCAGTGGCAGCCTCCGGGTAGCTGCACTTGCCAGTAAGACAGGCAAAACAACTGTGCTCTTTTGTCTTTTAACTAAGATCTCAAGTTTTATACCTGAAGTACAATTTTTCTCAGGACTTACTATTTATTTCTGGTTCTACTTTCCTTTTGGATGTTTAAGGCCACGTTGTTAGCCCAGATTAACCAAGGTTTTTGTTTTCTAAAGGTCAGTTGAGGATCTGGTCCTCAGGGGTCACTCAGGTTTTTTTTTTGGGGGGGGAGGGAACTTTTTTTTTTATGTGGGTGCTGGAAATCCAAACTCAGGTCCTCATGCTTGCATGGCAGGCACATTATTGACTTAGCCATTTCCCCAGCCACTGTGTTTTGTTCTTGTGAGATGGGCTCTTTCTATATGGATGACCAGGCTAGCCTCCAACTTGCAATGACCCTTCTGATTGAGCCCCCAGAATGTTGGGAGTAGAGGCCTGCCCCCTGGCTGCCTGATATTAATCAGAAAAAAGAATCCAAAGTAGCACTTCAAAATGGGCAGGGGGGAGGGTTAGGAAGAGGTCAGAAAGAGTTAATCAGAAGGAAGGAATTAACTGAAAATTGAGTTAGTTAAAAGCAAGCCTGGTTTCCATGACTACCCTAACCAAAAGAATACAGTCTGGCCCTGAGTTCCTAGTTCCCAGAAGTACCTGAGGTCAGGATGAACTTTCCCATCCCTGTAGGAGTGCTTCCCACCCCCTAAGGAGTGCGTCCACTCTCCAAGGGGCTTCATGCTGCTAAACACAACCAATCAGTTTAAAGGCCACCACTTGCTTGCATTGTGTTTCTATAGCTTCAAAATTGTGCTTCTATAAGGTCACCAAAATTCCTCTAGTTTGTGGCTTTTGTCTTTAAAAGCTCTCTGTAGGGCTGAGAGATGGCCTAGTGATTAAGAACACCAACCACTCTTGCAGAGGACCCGGGTTTGATCCCTAGCACCCACTTGGTGGCTGAGAACCATCTTTAACTCCAGCTCCAGGGAAATCTGACACACCCTCTTCTGACCTCTGTGGCATTGCCTGACACAGGTGCACAAACCTGCATGCAGACAGTACACTCATACACATAAAAAATAATAAATAGGGGCCGGGCGTGGTGGCACACGCCTTTAATCCTAGCACTTGGGAGGCAGAGGCAGGTGGATCTTTGTGAGTTCAAGGCCAGCCTGGTCTACAGAGTGAGTTCCAGGACAGCTGAGGCTACAGGGAGACCTTGTCTCAAAAAGACCAAAATAAATAAATAAATAAATAAATAAATAAATAAATAAATACTCTCTGTAACAGTCAGGCAGGGTCACACTCATCACTGTGTGGAGTGGGTGCATCCCTGGTCAATCAGTTTTTCTCAGTTGGCTCCCTGGTGGACCAGCAAATTAAATAAAATTTGTTTCAAAGATTGAATCCTGAGCTTTAGAGTTTTTCTGTGCAATTTTCCAACCCAACATTAGGAGGTTTGTCCTGGATTGCACAGACCTCCAAGATCAGGTAATTTCCTGTCCCTGAGTGCTGGCCACCTCATCCTGAGGTAAGATTTCTGCTTTCTTTTCTGAGTGGATGGTTCGAGTCTATCCTTTCTGTTTGTGATAACATTCTGGTTCTGGTTGGTCTAGACTTTTGGGTGACTCATGCAGAGACAACTGGACACGATATTCCTCTCTGAGTCTGGAGATGGGGGATGCCCTGTATCTCCACTGGGCTGTGAGTGGACAGTTTGAGTCCTTCTCTCTGGGTTGAGGCAAGTGGACAGTTTGAGTCCATCCCTTTGGCTCTGGGGAAGCCAGGTGGCCAGTTCCAGTCTGTCCCTTTGGAGTGGCTTTGTACCACAGAGCATTTCCTGCCAGCAGCTGACTGGCCGGCTGAAAGTTCCTTTAACCTTAGCCTCATTTATCCTGTTCATTCTCATTCTGTTATTTTTGGCAGCCCAGGGTACCCAGACCAAGCCCTCTACACCATCGCTTGGTAAACTTTCCTTTCCTGCCATCCACCCGTGGCTGAAACCCCTTCTTCCTCCCTCCCCCCTCCTCTGCCCTGTGCAGGCAAGTGCGCACACAAACGGCCTGTGTTGCGAGCTCTAAGCAGCCAGAGCTGTCACTGCTCCATTTTCGCAGAAATACAAGATCCATCATAGTAAGATGCCAGGCAGCTGGCCTCCCTTAACAGGATTGTTAGTTAAGGTGGAACAGGCATTTAGTGAAATCAACTCAGCATTTGGAGGCTTTGAGTGCAGCAGTGATTTAGTGGAGCTAACTAAAAAATAGTCTTAAACTCTAAATGATTGTGTATAAATGTGACAATGAAAAATTAATGGTTCTGCTGGGCATGGTAGTGCATGCCTTTAATCCTAGCACTTGGGGGGCAGAGGCAGGTGGATCTCTGTGAGTTCAAGGCCAGCCTGGTCTGCAGAGTGAGTTCCAGGCCAGCTGGGACTTAAAAGGGAGACCCTGTCTCGAAAATACCAAAAACAAACAAACAAACAAAAAAACCAAAAAGAAATTAGTGGTTCCACAGCCCTGCACAACCAATGTGTGCAGCAGACTAGAAAACTAAAAACTTTCTGTGCATTGACATCGAGTTATTCTATGAGATTTTAGAAAAAAGGGGCTCTCTCATTGTTCAATTAAATCATGTGTCTGTCCAAGTTGTCTCTGTGTTAACTATTCTCCCATGTGTCTGAGATTCATGTCATGTGTGTTTTTCTGTGTTGGTTTCTATTAAAAGTGGCCACTTCAAGGTTCTGTCGTTATATATTGTGCACAAAAACTAAGTTTACTTTTGGTATGCCTCTTAAACTTTTTCGAAGGCCTAATTTGAATCCGGATTCTCAAGTTTTTACAGAGAAAAATCTGGACTGGTTATCTAAAAATTTTGTTATCTGTTAGACTGAATTTGATCTCTAAATTAAACTGTTTTAAAGTAATGTGGCTTGTTTACAGGTATTCAAACTTCAGTTTCCTTTCAAGTTGTTTTCCAGACCTCTGAAGACATAATTTTTTTTATGGACTTTTTGAAATGGGGTCTCCCTTACTTTCAGCTGGCCCGGAACTTGCTATGTAGAGCAGGCTGGCCTATACAGAGCTAGCTGAACTCACAGAGATCTGCCTGCCTCTGCCTCCCAAGTGCTAGGATTAAAGGCGTGTGCCACCATGCCCAGCTAATTGTCTTGCTATTGTACTGCCTTTGTAGGACTGAATATTTCCTGATACCTCATTCTTTAGTTTCTCCATTGGTGAAACTGTCCTTAATTATTATAACTTTAGGTATGGCTAGCCTTTGGTACAAATCAGATATATAATTTTGTTTTCCATCATTTGTTAAAATATTTCAATAAGTTCATAGTTTGAAACTAAAGATGTAAGGCATCAATGACAGCATGATAGGAAAACCGTTTTAGTCACCTCAGCCTTAGGAATGCAATTGGGGCTATATACTTTAAATGACATCTCTGAAGAATGAAAACATTCATGTCTGACAGTAAGGTATGTGAGTCTGTTCAATATAAAGACTAGGATAAAAATATCTTGTATAAATGTGTAGATAAATGTGTGTGTATATGTATGTATGTATGTATGTATGTAGGTGATACTGTTAACAATGCTGTAATATAGTTACAGCATATTAGGAATCTATCAGACCATTGATGGGCAGTATATGGTGTTTTCTCCAATGTGTGTCTGTGTATGATAACAATGTATGTCTGTGCCTCTGTTTAGTACAATCTTTATAAACTGCCATCACCAAAATTAAGTTCTAAAAACCATCACATGCTTCATGTGCACAGTGTGTGGTGAAGGGTGAGGGAATAGCTTCTTTCACATTCAGTGGCTTGTTTCTCTGGTCTTAATCAAGGAGGCAAATGAACCTAATCTTTGTCTCATGGGATGTTGCATTTGGGGTTCAGAGATTCAAAGCTAAAACACCACATCTAGGTACATAAGCCCATCAGGAAGAACTCAGATGTCAATAGCAAAATATTGAAGGTTAAAGGCAAGGTAATTTTTGCGTGGTCTTGGCCAGATTTTAAACTGGCTTGCCCTTTGTTTTCTTGATTTTTATTTTTATTTTTTCTGTTATTGCTACTCTAAATAATTAAAAAAATTTTTTTGAGACAGTGTCTCCCAGCTGTCCTAGAACTCACCATGTAGACCAGGCTGACCTCGAACTCACAGAAATGGGCTTGTCTCTGCCTCTTGAGTGCTTGGATTAGGGCACGTGCTGCCACACCTGGCATTATTATTTTCAGTCTAAGTAATTTTTATTTGTTTATTATTTTTTTCTAAGTCATCTAAGTAATTTTTATCAGTGCCTGAAGGATAGGCCCTAAAGCAATTCTATTTGGTAAAATATTTGCACACAGGTTGGGCCAAGTCATTGCTTTTTATTTTCTTATGTATTTACTTTTGGTTTCTATTTACTTTTATGTGTATGAGTGTTTTGCTTGCACATATGTAGGTGCACCACGTGTGCAAACTCGAGGCCGGAAGAGGGTGTTGGATTCCTTGGAACTGGAGTTGTGAAGGGTTGTTAGCCACCAGATGGCTGTAAGAACAGCCAGTGCTCTTAACTGCTGAGCCATCTCTCCAGCCCCACTTTTTTTGAGACAGTGTCTCCCTAGAACATCAGTTAGCCTGTAACTCACTATGTAGACTAGGTTGGCCTTCGTCTCATCTGTCTCTGCCTTGGCCTCCTGAATGTTGGTTTTTTAAAATCAATCAATCTCTATCATCTATCTACCAATCAATATTTATCCATTTGTCTATTTAATCTACCTATATTTTTTTGCTGTAGGGCTTTATTCAGGCCTTCGTAATGCTGAGATTACAGGAATAAGTGACCACACCAGGTTTTAAAAAGAAAAATAAATAAAAAACCTCATTCACAAACTTCCACCTGCTTTGCTTGTGTGGCAGGGCAGCCCTGTGCCATTCTGCTCTTAGAGGAAAAGGTAAATTCACGATGGACAGGGTCTGAGGGGAGGGTGGAAAAGGTGCCCTCACATTTCAAGAATGCGCAGCTTAATTTCATCTCAGAGCGTGGAACCGGTTTATGTGGCACAGGCATTGAGATCACCTGCTCAAGGTCGCCGCGACAGCCTGGGCTGGCCTGGCCCCACCCGCCTCCTCAGCAGGTGTCCGTGATGTGCACAGCTTTGGGAGCACTCCCTGGGTCCCTAGGTGCGCAGGGAACGCACGCTCCAGGCGCAGGCCCTCCGGACGGAGTACCGGAAGGGACCTGTCAGGGACAGGGGGTCCGAGGCACCGGAAGGGGACGGGTCCAGAAGATCTAGGACAAGAGAGAGAGCAGGGCGGGGGAGAGGGGGGGAAAGGGCAAACACCGGAAGGATGCGAGAGCTGTGCTTGTTTGAGCGAGAACCGGAAGTAGGTGGGGCTGAGGCGGGGTCGAGATTGACTAAGGAGCACGTGGGCAAGGGCGGGGCAGAGCACCGGAATGGGCGGGGATATAGGCGGAGTCGGTCGGGACGCGGCCTACATAAGTTGCACGCGGCGCTGGAGTGAGCCTGGGCACGGTGGAGTTGGCACAGTGCTTCGTGCCCGTTGCCGTGGGTTCGGCTGCGGAGGGCGGCGGCCGGGCCGGGAGGAGGACGCTGGGTGCGGGTGGCGCCCGCCTTTCGCACGCTCACTGAGGAGGCCGGGGAGGTGAAGCGGGGCTGCGGCGGGGTGGGCGGGGCCGCGCGGGTGGCGAGGCGCGGTTCCCGGGCCCTGGGTTGCTGTCTCCTGGGGTAGGGGTGTGTTGGGGGGCGGCGGGGCGTTGGTTGTCTGTCCCTGACCTGCCGCCCCTGCACCGGCCGCTGCGAAACCGTAGCGTGCTAGGTGGGTCGGGCGCGCTGTGCTCCCTAGGGGGAGTGCCCTGGGTGGAGGTGCAGTGCCGGAGGTTGTGGCCCCAGTGGTCCCAGCTGCGGGTCCTGGGAGGGCTGCGGAATGGGCTCCTTGCCGGTCGGCGTGCGCGGTTGTGCCAGCTCGGTGTAGGTTTGAAAAGACTTGGCACTGGTGCCCAGGGACGATGCGTTTGCTAGTTAGCCTTGGGGATCCAGGCGGACCTTAGCCATCTTGTTCTAGAAACTCCTGTTTACTTAGTTTCTGGTACATGGAGGTTGCGGCTGGAGTGAAGGTGCAAAGTAAGGTCCTAATGTGGAAAGTGTTTTCTTCTTTTTTTCTTTTTTTTTTTTTCTTTTTTCTTTTTTTTTTCCCTTTCCCCGGTGTGTTATCACTTGACCACAGAAGTTAGGATGACTGTGTTGCCCAGAAGCCATGGCTAGTTTGGCAGTTCTTTTCTATGTGGGAACTAGAACTTCTGCAAAGCATTCCTTTACTTGTAACTTTTGCCTGTTACAGGCTATCTTTATTGCTTGCCGGCAATTACCTTAGTACGGGATGAAAGTACGCTGTCGGAAGCACCTTTGTGTTTTGAGTTTATTTCTGTGGAATAGAGCTTTAAGAAAGTGGGGTTCGGCATGCTAGAGAAGTTAAAGCTAGCTGTGCCGCTTTACCTTTGTGCTTTTCCCCCACGATACTTCAGCCTCATTCATTTGTTTCAATGGTGCAACCCTCGTCATCCCCTTTTGGTTACGCGTCACCTTCAGGCCGTTCAGAGGAAGGAAGAGTGGGGAATATGAAGTCAGCGAAGTCCCAAGTGAACCACAGTCAGCATGGGGAAAACCAGCGCGCACTGAGCCCCCTGCAGTCGACTCTCAGTTCTGCTGCATCTACTTCCCAGGCATATGAAACCTATATCGATAATGGACTCATATGCCTTAAACACAAAATTAGAAACATCGAGAAAAAGAAGGTAACTCATCCCTCTCCCCCTGCTCGTGCATATGCATGGTCGTAAATTAGGGTTAAGGAGCTGAGAATTTCTTTATCTCAAAGAACAGGTTCTCCTGAAATTTTAACTGACCTTGAAATTTAGTTTTCTGGGCACACTTAAGCACCCAGGCTAAATGGTTTTATTTGCTGACCCTCTGAAGGATTATTCACAGTAAAATCGTACATTCTGCTTTTTGAAATACTTGAAGAGCTTGGTATTTTAGGATCAACTGATTCCTTGAATATAGTATTAATGTTTCTTATCCTTGAGTATAGTATTGATGTTTCTTATCCTTCATAAGGACTAGCCTGATATTTTAGCTCATTTTCCCTGCGACTTTCTGCAGCATTTGATATTGCAGTACAGTTGCTACAGTTGTTGGAAGCTTTTCCCATGAACATGTTGAAACAGTAATTTTTGTGTTGCTGGGTATTGGTTTAATATTGTTTGATGAAAGTATTGTAGACAGCCTTATAAAGAGACTCAGGAATTATCAGCCTAACATTGCAGTAAGTGCTGCCAAAAAGATCCACATCATTTCTTATTTCCTGAGTCATGTAGCCTGTGAAGCAGTTCCGCTGAGGGACTGTTGTGTCATGATTCTCATTTGCTTTAGACTTAGCTGTTTAAGGCTGAGTGTTAACTATCTGGACTACTCTCTTAAACATGTGCTGAAGACCTAGTAAAATACTAGGAAAGTTACTTTTACTGGAGAGGTATGAAGGGATTTTTTGAGTCTGGTTGATTATCTCTTCCCCATGCCCCTTTATGTTTTAGAGGCTAGGACATTAGTGCAGAGGGGTTGGCTCATAGGTTGTCTTTAGGTCTTACCATGTATCACAAGAAGGCATTTGATTACTAGTGTGATAAGATGAATATACCTGGGTTAGCCCATGTTCTCTAACACTGAGAGCTACTCAGTGCAGGCTCTGTTGGTGGAGATTTGTTAATGACTTTCCTCAGGTGAAGGAACTGTATATATGTCACCTTGTCTTCTCCAGCTGAACAGTAGTACCACTTTATTTCTGAATACCTGCCTGCTAGTACCAATGATTTTGCTTCCAGCTCTGGGAAAGTATTTTAAGACACTAGACCCCCCCCCCACCACCACAAAAAAAAGAAGAACAAACAACAAAAACACTTGAGAATAGATCAGTTTATTTTATTTTTGTTTTTTTTTTTTATTGGGTCTTTTTCGAGACAGCGGGCTTCTCACTGTAGCCCTCAGCTTTTTCTGAACCACTCTGTATGACCAGACTGGCCTTGAACTCAACAAATAGATGCCTGGGCGCTCGGCCCTTCTGGACCTCCGCAAAGGATGGGTGCCTACAAGGCGAGGTTTGAGGATTAATAAGGACGCAACACTGCTGTCTGTCCAGAGGACCTGCGTAGCGTTCGATCCCCAGCACCCAACGATGGTCACCGGCGAGGACCCACGTCCCAATTTTAACTCCAATTTCCCAATGGGAGTAACTCCAGATTTCACAGTGGGTATATCTCGATTTACCTATCTTCTTTCTCTGATTATCTCCGCAGCCTTTGCACTTGAGTAGACTAGCAGTCTGGTAGTCCCAGTTCAGAGGACTCCACTTATGTAATGACCGAGCGGCTGGCCCTGACATCAGTCGCAGACCTAACATACTCATTGCATGACAGTTACACATTTCACTATCATCAGATACGCATTAAATAAGAATAATAAACAAAATTATTAAAAAAATAAAAATAATAGAAAGACTAGATCGTCCAAAAAAAACGCACTAAACAGCCTGTTTCGTCCTTTAACTTTGGTGGGAAAAAGTCGTGTACATACCTGTGCGAGCTTTATTTTTTTTACTGCCTGTATACAGTCAACAGGAACCTCATACTGTGAGACATAGGGGCAAACACAAAAGAGAAACGAGTCACATTGAAATGGACCCAACAACCAAGCGCACATACTCGCATATTCTTAAGTTGCAGGGTTTGTAGTTTGTAACCTTATATATTTAGCTTTAATATGGCGTCCTGTGATCTTTTACATGATAGAAGAATCATGGGGATCGCCTTCGCCTCCAACGCGTCGTAGAGGTCTATAGGCGTAGCTCCCCTGAAGAACATCATCTGCTAGTCAAGGACCAGGCATGGCGCAAATTGGACACTACACACAAAGAACCTCTGTTCACTGACTTCTGCCTCCACAATGCATAAGATAACCAGGCAATGAGATGAGCCCCATGCCATAGGCTTAGTGTGATTTAGTCTTATAAATTAATGTTTATTTTAGTCATTTTTGCTAACTTGGGGTCAATCCACATAATTCAGCCCAGCAGTTGGAGCCTGAACTCACCTCGAAGTATAGCACCATGCTTGGGCGTTGACGATCACAGAAGAAAACAGGCCGGACCACTCCCTGTGTCCCTCAACGAGAAGAATAAGATCATATAAAGAAATTAAAAGGTGATAACGCCAGCACTTGAAAGTAGGTATTTAATTTATTATAAACATAGGATCTCACTTATGCGATAGCCCATGTTGGTTGGCCTTTGCCACATGCAATAGATGCTAGTTTTTTTTTTTTTATTTTTTTTTTTTTGTTTTTTGTGAATTTGAGAACCGAGGGATCTCCCAATATAGGACATCTAAAAAGAAAGAATGTCCTTAGTCGTGAGCTCTCCTATGATATAGGACCTCGGTCTTGCAAAAACTCATCAGAAGGTAACTGCCTGCCGTACTGCCTCTGAGTTGCTGGGACTAAAGCAGTGTTGGGCACCATGAACCCAACAACAGACTTGACTTGATATTTAATGATCCACTGCGTTCCTCAATGTATGGCAATTACAAATAGCTCCCTTGCTGGGTGTTATGCTGAGTGCATTACTATTAGCCGGAAGCACTCAGAGGCCAGAGCCAGATGGAATCTGCTGATAAGACATTCAGAGATCCAGAGCGCTGTTCCTACATAGAATGAGTATCAGCAATTCATTACTGAGGAGGCCTCCTAGCGGCTAGACTATCTCCTACTACAAAAAAGGACCGAAGGGCAAGCTCTGTCACAAACTGATGGACCAACGTCATGTCTCATAAAGATGGCAGGATTGGTGGCCATTAATACACACCGCATCCCAAAGCAACATCGACGGAGCAAACAGTAGATGAGGGTCTCCGTGGCAGATTTGAGGCTGGCTCTGGGAAACCTAAACATAAGCGACGTTCCTAGGCACTAAGGCTGGAGCGCGCACTAGAAGGAAAGAGGAACTGTCTACAAACAGAAAATCCTTCACCTTGCCCTAGCATTGCGAGACCAAGTTGTGTATCGCACTGACTACCAAAGAAGATTCGGGTGATAGTGTCTTGTTGAGTGCCACTCCCTGTTATTTTCCCACAGACTACCTACTGTCCAAGACTACAACAGTTTCTACACTCTCCCACCTCTCGCTTCAATCTACCCTCCCACGTTCTAACTTCCTCCATGCGTACTCCCTCTCCACCTCCTCTCCTCCACTCTCCTCCTAAACTACCCCTTCCGAATCTCCCCTCCCACGCCCTTCCTCTTCCCCTTCTTTCCCTGCCTAGAATCAACCCTAAGGCATCCCCTTCCTCCCTACCGTGCTCCCCATCTACCTTAATCTCCCCTCTCCTCTCTCCCCTCTTCCCTCTCCCCTCTCGCATCTTTCTTTTTTTCCTCCCCTCATCTTTCTTTTTTTCCTCCCCTCCTCCCCTCCCTTCCCCTTTCTTTCCCTCTCTCCCTCCCTCCTCTCCACATAGCCCCAGCTGGTCTGTAACTCACTATGTAGACCTGGGTGGGCTGGAACTCAGAGATCTGCCTCCTGTGCCTCCTGAGTGCTGGGACTAAATGTCTGTGCCACCACACCTGGCTTCAACTCCAATATTTTCAGATTCTAATGATGTAACGCAACTGTGTCTTGTAAATACCCCTTTCATACCTCATGATGCTAAGGCCATTTAAAAACCCCAAACGGGGGCTGGAGAGATGGCCTAGCGGTTAAGAGCACCTACTGCTCTTGGAGAGGACCTGGGTCGATCCCCAGCACCCACATGTTGGCTGAGAACCGTCTTTAACTCCAGTTCTGGGGGAATCCGACACCCTCTTCTGACCTCCATGGCATTGCAGGACATGGTCGCACAAATCTACATGCAGACAGTACATTCATACACATAAAAAATAAATCAAATTAAAAAACAACCCCAAACATGCTGACAGATTCCTGTGTGCCTGAATTTTGGAAACTTCTGGTTCAGTGCTTTTAAATACTATTATTTTTGTTTTATGTGTGTTTTGTCTGAATGTATATATGTGTACCATATACATGCCTGGAGAGGCCAGAAGAGGATGTCAGATCCTCTGGAACTAGAGTTATATATAGGTGGTTAATTAGCAACCACATGGATGCTGAGAACCAAACCCTGGTCCTCTGCAAGAACAGTTGGTGCTCTTAACTGCTAGGCTATCTCTCCAGCCCCAGGAAGCATTCTTTAACTGCTTAGTGTCTCTAGCTCCAGGGGCTTATGTTCTTTTTGTTTGTTTGTTTTCCCAGACAGGGTCTCCCTGTAGCCCCAGCTGTCCTGGAATTCGCTCTGTAGACCTGGCTGGCCTTGAACTTGCAGAGATCCGGCCTGCCTCTGCCTCCCAAGTGCTAGGATTAAAGGCGTGTGCCATCATGCCTGGCTAGGAGCTTATGTTCTTACGAAGGTGTTTTTGTGGTCCCTTTTCTCCAAGTGAACCTTCACTGTTGAATAATTTTTACCGGAACAGCAAATCTCCAGGGATTTACGTGGTGGGAATTCTACCCTCTAGCCCATTTCTTCATATAAGGTGAGGGGTTGGTCTACACCTCAGAATAGTGAGCATTGACTAAATGAGGAACAAAGCATCTGCCACACTCCACAAACACTGTTCCCCTGCTCCAGCTCTTGTGGAGGTATGATTCTTGATATATTAACATGGCACCTGTTAGAGGTACTTTCTGTTGTAACAGTAGAGATAGTTGAAATGATAGAAGTACCAGCATCGCCAGCCATGGTAGTGCACGCCTTTAATCCTAGCACTTGGGAGGCAGAGGCAGGCGGATCTCTGTGAGTTCAAGGCCAGCCTGGTCTACAGAGCCAATTCCAGGCCAGCTGGGGCTACACGGAGACCCTGTCTCAAAAAAGACCCCCCCCCCAAAAAAAAAAGTACCAGCATCACTATATCCCAGTTTCAATGGCTTGTACCTATAGTTTCCAACCTGTTTTTAGAGCTGAGGCTACTGCATCCTTGAGATGTTGCAGTCAAACTCCCAGAGCCTGAGGTCAGCCCTGGTTGGGCAGCAAGCCCTTGGAATAGTTACTAAGTTGTAGGATTATAGTGTGTATCCAGCATCTCCTGGACCAACCTCATGGGACAAAGAGCAGATGGATACTATTCTATGTATTTTTTCCCACCTGATTTGTTGTTTGTAGTGAAATGGTAGTTTGGCAGTCAGCTTATTTCAAGAACTATTTGCTTCAGTTTCCTGTCAGACTGTATTATAGATGTTTCTCTTTTGTAGCTCAAACTGGAAGATTACAAAGACCGCCTAAAAAATGGAGAGCAGCTTAACTCAGACCAATTGGTAAGTGGCTTATGATCCTTCACTACGGTTACTGGTTTCCTTTTTAAGTAAGACTTGAGGTGGATTCAGTGAAGCTGGAGACTTGATAGGCCAAATAAGAGCTCGAATCCGCTGATTTCTCCAGTGACTATCTTCATTTACTACATCATACAGTTTGGCTCTATTTCTGCTGCACTGTTGGATGGTATGGGTTGGTTTGGTTTAAATAGTGCAAAGATAGATCAACTTAGTCACCATATACATTGACGTTTATGCTAGGGTAGACTGGAAGACGGTATACTCTAGTCTCCAACTCTTCACTGGTTTAATGTAAAATCGATGTTTTTACTCTGAAATACAAACTTTTTGTTTTTGAGACAGGGTCTTACTATATAACACTGGATAGTTTGGAACTGGCTATGTAGTGCAGGCTGCTCTCAAACTCACAGAGGTCTACTAACTGCTCTGCCTCCTGAGTGCTGAGATTAATGGTATTTGCTACCATCTGGCTCTAAATTCATTCATTGTAGCTTGTCTCAGGTTTCTGTAGTGGCTCCCTTTAATTTCTTTCTGTTATTCCTACTTTTCTACCCTTAATTGCCACTTTTCTTGTTGTAGGTGTGCTTATCTGATAGGTAGCCCTTCCCTTGTTGCAGATTGAACTTGAGGTTTTGTAGCTGCTAAGCCTGTGCTCTACCACTGAGCTTTATCTCTAGCCTTTTTTTTTTAAAAATTATTTTATATTTATTTATTTATTTATTTATTTATTTATTTATTTCTTTGTCTATTGACTGTCTTGTCTGCATGTAGTTGTGCCCAGTGTCTGTGCAAAGCCTGCGCGGGCTTCAGAGAGGGCGTCGTTTTCCCTGGGAACTGGAGTTCTCCTGGAATTGAGTTTAAGCGGTTCTGCACCAGTGGGTATGCTGGGGATCCGAACCCGGTGTACTCCGCAGAGCCGGTCGGCGCTCTTAACTGCCCTCCCAGCACCCCACCCGGCATCTCTCCAGCCCCTATCTCTAGCCTTTTAAAAATTAGCCTTGGCAGGCATCCCTGTGGAGTTCAAGGCCAGCTTGGGTCTACAGAGCGAGTTTGTTCAAGCCAATGGGGCTCTAAAGGGAGACCCTGTTTCAAAAAAATACAAAAAAAAAAAAAAAAAATTTAGCCTTACTGCTGAGTGTGGTGGTGTATACCTTTAATCCTAGCACTCTACATAGTTCTCAGCCAACCAGCCAGGGTTACACAGTGAGACTGTCTAAAGACAGACAGAGAGAGAGAGAGAGAGAGAGAGAGAGAGAGAGAGAGAGATTGATTAACCTTAATGTAAATTAATTAATTTATTTTTTGTATTTTTGAGACAGGGTCTCCCTTTAGTCCCAGCTGGCCTGGAGCTCGCTCTGTAGACTAACTAGGCTGGCCTTGAACTCACAGAGATGGGCCTGCCTCTGCCTCCCAAGTGCTGGGATTAGAAGCATGTGCCACCACGCCTGACCTCTTTTTTTTTTTTGTATTTTTGAAAATTTATTTTTTGTCTTTTTGAGACAGGGTCTCCCTGTAGCCTCAGTTGGCCTGAAACTCACTATGTAGACCAGGCTGGCCTTGAACTCACAGAGATCTCCCTGCCTTTGCCTCACAAGTGCTGGGATTAAAGGCGTGTGCCACTATGTCTGGCTACCTTACTGTAAATACTATAGTTTTTCTTTTTTTTCTTGAGACAAGGTCCTACTCTAACTGAAGCTAGGCTTGAACTCAGTGATACTCCTGTCTTGTTACCTTGTTCAACTACGTTTTTTTTTTCTTTTATATTATTTAACTTGTCTATGTTATGGCTGGTGAAAACTGCATCAATGTTTGCTATTTTATTTATTTATTTTTTTGAGACAGGGTCTCCCTATAGCCCCAGATGGCCTGGAACTCACTCTGTAGACCAGGCTGGCCTGGAACTCACACAGATCCACCTGCTTCTGCCTCCCGGGTGCTAGGATTAAAGGCGTGCGTCACCATGCCTGGCTTAAAGACGGATCTTAGCCACCATGTGGGTGCTGGGAATGGAACCCAGGTCCTCTGCAAGAGCAGTCAGTGCTGTTAACCACTGAGCCATCTCTCCAGCCCCAGTATTTGCTGTTTTGACCTGATCACATTTCCTGCCTTCTAGAAGAGAAAAATTGTGCCTGAGGTTATTTGAGATTTATTTTATGTATATTTATGTGTCTTTGTCTGGGTATGGGTATGTTAGCATGAGTGCCTATGGAGGCCAGAGGAAAGAGTTGATTATATCTGAAGCTGGAGTTGGTAGGTGCTACGTGGGTGCTAGGAATTGAACTTGTTCCTTTGGAAGAGCAGTTAGTGCTCTTAACTGCTGAGCCAGCTCTTCAGCTTCACATTAGGTTTTTTTTTTTTGAGACAGCGTCTCCCTTTAGTCCCAGCTGGCTGGAACTTGCTATGTAGACCAGGCTGGCCTTGAACTCACAGAGATCCTCCTGCCTCTGCCTTCCGAGCAATGGGATTACAGGCATGCACCACCATGCCGTGCCCTCGCATTAGTTTTTTTGAAAGTGTCTCTCACTGACCTGGACCTTGGAAAGTAGGCTAGGCTGACTGGACAGCAAGCCCCGGGGATCTGACTGTACCTCCCAATTGCTGAGATTACAAGGGTATGCCATCAAGCTCATGATTGTTTATGACTCCAGCTCTAGATATCCACGGTCTATGGGCATTCACTTGTGCCAACACACACTGGCCTTCACATGTGCCAGCACACACACACACACACACACACATGTATGCACACACACATGCACGCACGCACACATGCACGCAATTAAAATTAGCAGGGTACAGTGCCACATGCCTTTAATCCCAGTACTCGGGTGGCAGAAGCAGGAGGATCTCTGTGAGTTCAAGGCCAGCCTGGTCTACATAGAGAGTTCCAGGTCAGCTGGGGCTACAGGGAGACCCTGTCTCAAAAAGACTTAAATCAAAATTTACTTTTATGAGGATCTTGCCTGGCTATATGTAAGTGCACCATGTATGTGGATTGCCTGTGGAGGGAAGAGAGGATGTTGGATCCCTTGGAACTGGAGTTTCTGATAGTTGTTAGCTGCCATGGTGCTGGGAACCAAACTTGGTTCCTCCACAAGAACAGCCAGTGCTCTTAACTGCTGAGCCATCTCTCTAGCCCCTCCTTTAGCAATTTTTATTTTTATTTTGTGTATGAGTGCTTTGCTTGCTTGTAAGTGCACCCAGTATGTGCAGTGCCTGTGGGGGCCGGCAGAGGACATTAGATCCCCTGGAACTGGAGTTTTGATCCATCATGTGGGTGCTGAGAACTGAACCGAGGTCCTCTGCAAGAGCAGCCAGCACAGTTCCAGTTTTCTGTTAGCAATAGAAAGAACACTTATTTTGACATATTTGTGCTATGCTGGCCACAGAGTTGCTGTTTTCTTACTTTGTCTGGTAGGAAGCAGTGGAGAAGTATGAGGAAGTGCTGCATAATTTGGAATTTGCCAAGGAGCTTCAGAAAACCTTTTCTTCACTGAGCCAAGATGTGAGTATGTTCCTACAACCATTTAACGACTGTCCTTGGAGAAAATGCCACTATCTAAAAATGATGTTTACCATTCATCTGATACCACACTAATGTTATACTGGGGAGGAAGAAGTTGGGGATAGCTAAGTTTTTCAGATTTTTGTAATCGCAAGAGAATACAAATGGCATTTGAATATGAGACATTGTGAATAAAGTATTTGAAGTTGAGTTACAAAGTCATTGAGAAAGGCAATAAACTCATTTTGAAGATGCTTGAATGTATGCCTATAAGTTTGTGTTATAAAGACTTACGGTATAACATTCAGCACAGGAGGAAACAGAATTGTTGCTTTATTGAACAAATCTTCAAAATTATTACATAAAACTCATGTTTCCTGTTTTTGAGGAAGATTTAAAATTGTGGAGTATGGCTCTCAAGATGGTCTTTTTTTTTGATAAATATTGTTTCACTATTGTCTCACTGTGTATCCCAGGCTGGCCTTGAACTCTCCACTCTCTTGTCTCAACTTTCCAAGTGCTAGGATTATAGGCAGATATCATTAGGCTGAGATAATTTCCAGGCTTTTTTATTTATATTTTATTTAGTTTTTTTTTTTTGTTTTTTGTTTTTTTTTTTTTTTGGTCTTCTAGGCTTTTTTATATTTGCAGTAGTGGGATTTGAACCAGGGACTTGGTCTAGGCAAGTGCTTTATTTTGTGACAAAGTTTCACTAAATTGCCCAGGATGGCTTAGAACTCACTATGTAGCCCAGGGTAAGCCTGCTGAGTAGCTGTGATTACAGGCATACACCACAGTGCCCAGCTCTGGGTACTTCAAAATTATGTGTTTACTTTATTTAGATTTGGTCTACTTTACTATGAAGAGATTTTCCATACCTTCTTTTTGTATATTTGTATAATACTTAAAACTTTCGCTGGTTGTGGTGGCGCACACTTTTAATCCTAGCACTCGGGAGGCAGAGGCAGGCGGATCTTTGTGAGTTCAAGGCCAGCCTGGTCTACAGAGTGAGTTCCAGGACAGCTGGGGCTACAGGGAGACCCTGTCTCAAAAAGACCAAAAAAACAACAAAAAAACCCCCTTTATATCTTTTGTCTCTTCCCAAAGCTACTCTTATCAAATTTTAATTTTCTTCTCAGGTGTTTGCCTAATCTGTGGTGTGTTCTTTTTTTTAAAAACACCTGCCAGGTGCCAGATATATATGTAAATCCACTAGATTCTTTCAACAAACTAGGTAGAGATATAATAGCCCTGTTTTACAGTTTGGGAAACTGAGGCTCATTACAAATGGAGTTTCTTCATAGTCAGTAAGTGATAATAGAGCCAGGATGTTGCCTGGAGTTCTTTGTTCCCCTAAAAGGAATGTTCTTTTTCTAGGAGTTTGATCTAATAACTGTTTACGTGTTCTTCTGTGGTGATACAGAGACAACTCCCACTTCAGCAAGTTTTTTTGTGGGTCCTATGAAAGCATTTTTCACTTGCTGCCTGTGCTTTAGATTTCTTTTTGAGATGCCACAGTAGAGCTTGCCCTCTTGAGTCAGGGCCCTCAAGGTGCTTACTAGTACCTTCCTGTTCTTTTTCCTGGTTATTTTTGGACTGCTATTAAGCTTTCTTTGGTCACTTTTGTAGTTTGTAGAATTTTTTTTTTCTTTCCTGCTCACTCCAGCTACAGTTGTGTTTTTTTCATCTTATTTATTATTTTTTTTGAGACAGAGTCCCCTGTATTCCATCTGGGCAGGAACAGGCTGTGTAGACCAGGCTGGCCCTGATTTCACAGAGATCTGCCTGCCTCTTGCCTTCTGAGTGCTGGGATTAAAGGCATCTGTGCTCTTTCTTCATCTTCTTGGAGTGATCTCTAGCCCTTGGCAGGGATCCATTCATTATCTTAAGTCCGGCTTAGCAAATAAGCTCTGCTATCAGTACTGTTCTAGTTGCTCATTTCATGTGACTAGTTGCTCATTTCATGTGTTTTCCTTTCCAAGTTGATCCTTGACTAAAGCAGAAGAAAAAAGTCCAAGGTTTTACAAGTTTCCACCAAAGTAAAGGAGAACCAGGCTGTTAGTGGCTTTTTTTTGACATCTAATCTTTTTATTTTTATTTTTTTAATATTTTTTAATTTTTATTTATTTCTGTATGTGTATGAATGTACTGTCTGCATGTAGGTCTGTGCACCCGTGTCGTGCAACGCTGCGGAGTTCAGAAGAGGGTGTCGGATTCCCCTGGAACTGGAGTTCTCCTGGAATTGGAGTTTTGGACGGTTCTCGGCCGTCATGTGGGTGCTGGGGATCGAACCCGGGTCCTCTGTAAGAGCAGTTGGCACTCCTAACCGCTTGGCCATCTCTCCAGCCCCAATCTTTTTATTTTTTATTTTATTTTTTGAGTCTTTCGAGACTTTGTTTGTTTTGTGGGCGGTTTTTTGTTGTTTCTTTTTTTTTTTTTTGGTCTCCTTGAGACAGGGTCTCCCTGTAGCCCCAGCTGTCCTGGAACTCACTCTGTAGATCAGGCTGGCCTTGAACTCACAAAGATCAGCCTGCCTCTGCCTCCCAAATGCTAGGATTAAAGGCGTGCGCTACCACACCTTGAGTGACATCTAATCTTAATTTGAGACCATGTACTTGTTGACTTGATTCATTCAGTACATATTTAACGACCTGTGTAATAGGGTCTGCTGGGCAGTAATACATTGGTGAATAACCAAAACACAGTCTGTAATCATGGGTGGTCTCCCTGTAGCCCCAGCTGTCCTGGAACGAACTCTGTAGACCAGGCTGGCCTTGAACTCACGAAACGTCGCGAATCGTCGCATAATTGCACCCGAATACTTGGGTGGAGGACCGCAGCCAAACCAGAGGACGACGGAGACTGGAGAAGAGATGGCCATAGCATACGAGCATGGCTGTCTTGCAGAAAAGGACCAGAGTTGAATTCCCAGCGGAACCCACATGCAGCTAAAAACTGTCTGTAACTCCAGTTCCAGGGATCTGAAACACTTTTCTGACCTCTGCACATTACACAACATGGGTGCAAAAACCAACATGAAAACAGTACACTCACACACACACAAAATATTTTTTATTTTATTATTTTGTGTGAATGTGTATGAATTGTACTGGTCTGCATGTAGGTTGTCACCCGTGTCGTGCAATTGCCGCACGAGTGCAGAGAAAGAGGGTCTCGGATGTCCCCTGGAACTGGAGTTCTCCGGAAATTGGATAGTACAGACGGTTTCAAGCCACCATGTGGATGCTGGGATTGACTCCAAGTTCTCTGCGAATGAGGCAGTTCCGGTGCTCATCTTTACCACCTTGAGTTATCTCACCAGCCCCCACCATCATAATATTTTAAAAAACTTTGAATTTAGGAGGGTTTTTTTTTTTTAAATTTATTAAAAAAATTTCATACATGTATAATGCACAATGCATCCTGGTCATGCCTACCTTCTAATCTCTCCTTCCAGCTCCCATTCTTATCCCAAACCTTACTTGCCCAATCTTCCCTCCCAACTTTTTGTTGTTGTTGTTTTTGAGACAGTGGTTCTTCCTTGAGCCCCAGCTGTCCTGGAACTCTTTATGTAGCCCAGGCTAACCATAGTACTTGTGATATTCCTGCCTCTGTCTGCCAAGTCCTAGGATTAAAGGCATGTTGCCACCACCCGGGTTTAAAGACTTTTTTTTTTTATGTGTATGATGTACTATCTGCATGAATGCAGGTCTGTGTGCACCCGTGTCTGTGCAATCTGCAGAGGTCAGAAGAGGTGTCGGATTCCCCTGGAACTGGAGTTTCTGCAATTTGGAGCTACAAGACAGTTCTCGATCCACCTGTGCCGGGTTGCTGGGGATCAAACCCGGTCTTCTGCAAGAGCAGTCGGCACTCTTAACCGCTAGGCCATCTCTCCAGCCCTTTTAAAAAGACTGGTTTCTTTAGCCACTGTGGTGCTGGGAATTCGACAAGGGTCCTCTGGAAGAAGCACCGAGCCATCCTTCCAGCCCCCTATGTTTTGTGTCTGGTCATGGTGGTGAGGTTAGTAAAACACAAGGGCCTCAAACAAGAGTCACATTTCTTTTCTTTTTTTAATTTTATTTGTTTTTCTATGTGATGAATTGCACTCTCTGCATGGTAGGTTTGTGCACCGGTGCCATGCAATGCCTCGGAGTCAGAAGAGCAGTGTTTTGTGTCTCTAGTGTGTTTTAAGTGTCAATCACTAGGTGAATAAATTTGAATAGTTGAAAATGAATCGCCGTTCGCCTTCATCGTCCAAGCCACACCCGTGAATTTTGCAAGCAGTTGTCCGCAACCCACATCAGCCCGGTACTGCGTGATAGTCAACACACCCGCGTGCAGCTCCTCGTGGGTCGGTAGGAGAAGCAGTGTCGTGGGGCGAGCACGTCTTGATATACGCTAGCTAGGCCTGTTTCTCATTCAAGCTTCATGATCAAAGGCACGCTTTCCAGCGCCATAGTAAGTTTCGTTGTATATTTCTATCCATTCACTACTAATCGACAGCCTCTATTCACACTCCTACTACTCGCCAGTCTTCTTGCAAATTGTTCCTAGCTGTTAGTAAGAAAGATGCCATAGCATATGTGGAATGAGAAGCAACAAAAACAGATCACAGCATTTGTCTCTGGAGTCTTGTTGATCTTAATATGTGGACTCTGGTCAATTTTGGCTTTTTCCTTTCATGGGATGACAGTTGTCCAGGAATGATGAAACACGATATATCAGTAGAATCTGCCCTAACTAATGAAGGCACACAGGACGATTTTTAGACTGTGAATGGGTTATATCATAAGACTCAGTTATGATACTTGTTTATCAAGATAGTATATAACCTTTTATGTAATACTCATTGGACACAGATGTTCTGGATGGGTTATGTTAAAACTGATTGCATATATTAGCACATTATATATATACCTTGTTAAGTGTGTAATGTATGCACAGCAGCGTTACTTACTGTGATGAAGAACGTTGTTATGTTGGGGCTGGGTGAGGATGACATTCCTGACTATTAGACAGGATTGATGAAGCTTGTCTGGATTCAGCCATGGGTTATCCCTAGACAGGAGGGTATATAAAGGCCATAGCCAAGACATTACGCGATTTAGGGACTGCTACTTTGCAAGGGAGGCGATATGCCGCCTTGCCGTGCGGGTTCTGGATCACCGCCTAAGATTTTCACACGGCCACGGTGAACGGGCACTGAGCTGGTGCTGATCCCGGATGAGCCGCGTGTTGGCCTTGACTCAAGGGACCCTAGTATATATGCTACTCTCATAGAGTTCCGTGAAGCAAGCCTTATCTCGGCTCTCAAAAGTCTACTCTCAGTGTCTGGGTATCCAGGGGAGACGTAATTCTGATTCACGCCACTTTCGCACATTCGTTTGCGTGAGTCTCTTCGCATACATGTCGTTTCCACCATGTGTTTGAACTCGTTTCAGTCATTCCACAAACCAGCAGTTGAGCCTTTCGCTTCGTCTTTCTTATAGGTGCACAGTAAACTTCTCGGACAACTGACAGTACTATATACAGTGATGCCAAGGAATCACATTACATTACCATATTTGTGGAAGTGAGGGAGAGAGACATATAGAAGAATAAACCCATTCATGGACCAAAAAAACAATGATCACGTTGCGGTAGATATTTGATGTCATTTTCTTTGATCATGGCCTTACATCTTAGCTGTCGAGTTATCTTAGCCGTTATACATCATATTTTACACGTTTTTTAATATTAACTTCCCAGTTATATATCAGTAGCGGAATAGACCACATTATGAAGGCAAAGAGTAAATAGAATGGCCAGTGGTAATGTAACGAAAGCATGGCTTAGTGGTTTAAGAGCACGATCTGGACATCTCTAGTGCGCTGAGGCACCCTAAGTTCATATCATTCTCAGTTGAATTTTTTGTTATTTTGTCCACTGGTTCTCAAAAAATATATCGTGTATTATAGGGCTGGCAAGTAGCATTACGATGAAATATTAACAATCATATCTGGGTTAATATAAAAGACAAAACTTGACCAACTATCTTTTATGTAGTAAGGTGAGACCTGGGTATTTCATATTTACCCATAAGTATAATATATAGTACCTATATGATTATTTTAATACCTTAATATATGTTAATATCCTAGGTTATCTTAATGTGTTGTGGAATCCGGTCCACAGAGACCTCTCCACGTTTCACCTAAAAATACTGTCTCTGGTACTCTTGTGTGGCAGAACTTTTGATCACGGATATAACGAACACTAGGGTCAGCTTGGATGTTTACTTGAATTATAATGCAGGTCAAGTCACACGATACGAAACTGATATAATCATAAGATTCAACAATAAAATTGTTATTAAAGTAATGAAAGAATACAAGAAGATGGAAAGGATATTGGATATAACTGTTAAAATAATTCCGTTCCGCAAACTAAGAAATCCATAACATTATCAATTTGTTAAAACAGATGAGGGTAAATTGTTACTATGCACTCCTAAATTAAAGTACTTGTTTATACAATAAAGGAGGAAACCATGTGTCTCTCAGTCATATTCAGGGTTTTTATAATATATATACATTCGATAACTTATGAGATGTACAAGTTGCCTGTGCCTCTCCGAGTAATTTTTGAATGATAGCCCCAGTACCATGGGTCGCTATACACAACAATCATATCTAAAATGAAGACTATGATTACAAGAACACTCTTAAAGTTCCTACTATCCCTCATAGTGAATTGCACCGTGCATTTCCACAGTCTTCTATGTAGCTCCTACTTCTCTTGTTGTTTTAAAGTCTGCTGTTGTGGATAAGTTTTTAATTAAAGGTAAGGCTTCATTATGGCCAGTGTGAACTCTTGACAAATCCAACCCCTACTTGCTCCCCAAAGCACTATAGCACTTCATACAAACAAGTTATTTACCCCTATGTTGGCTTTGCATTTTTTATTACATCGGTTTCCTCCAATAGATAGTATCACTCATAATCTCTCACTTCCGTCTCACATTACCATAACGAGTTACAACAATATTATTCCCCACACCAGTGGCAGTGCTTCGGGTTCAGCAGGTTCTAATACACACCCTTCTCTTCTCTTCCCATCAATAGCAGTCTCCAAACTTTCACAACACAAGTAGGTAGTAAAGTGCTTTACACAAGGAATTACTATATATACATGGAGTGGTTCCATTCAACAGCCCACACACCAGAGTTCATACACAACACACAAGACAAGGCTCTTTTGAAGAAATGGGCTTGTGGCCGGCATCAACGCTTCAGATGCTGTGGACTCTTAAACCTTCTACAATATCCTCTGTGGATAGGCCAGTAAGTGAGTCAAGAAATGTGGATCACCATCTCGAATCTGGGAGGGTGAATCTGTGACAGCTATCGCCAAGACCGCTACGTCACGCCCTCAGGATGCCTATATCAAGCTGCTATGAATTCCGTTGCTTCCCTAAGAGAACTCAGACATGAGTGAAACCTCAATAGCGATGACCTTTCAGAACAGCTCCACTCAGGAGAATAGGAGATACTCAGCGACACCAGGGCGTCCTCCTTTGTCTTTATGATCATGGGTCCAGAAAGGTACTAGCATGGACACATGGCTTTTGCTATTGGAACATTTTTTCTCCTATTTGTTATATAAATATCCTCCAGTTCTCCAATTTTCGAGGTCTTTTTCGTTAAAATTGTGTTTTCGTGGCACAGATAGGATAATTTGGACCACTGCACAGCTATCACCCTTATATGCTGCTTAGCGCCTCCTTCATTTTTACTAACAAAGGTAGTCCTATGACTTTTTTCCCAAGAGATGGTGTTTACTAGACTGCTTGGACAATGAACTTATATCTTCATATTTCTACAACATAACTTGTAGAGAGAAGCTGGTTGAATCCTAAACATCCTCATCGTCCAGCTCAGGTCTACTCGCTAACAAACACTGAGATTTATGGACAATGTGGAGCAATGTCTCACCAAGCCTCTGATTATTGAAGATTATTGTGTTGTTTATATTCTCATTATNGAAAAAAAAAACCCTCTATAAGTTTCAGTTTTTCAAAAATATGTTTATGCGGTGGGGCTGGAGAGATACGCCTAGTTGGTTAAGAGCACCGACTGGCTCTTAGCAGAGGACCCGGGTTCATCCCCAGCACCCACATTGGTGGCTGAGAACCGTCTGTAACTTCCAATTCCAGGAGAGAACTACAGTTTTCCAGGGGAATCCGAGACCTCTCTTCTGTCGGGCATTGCACTACAGGTGCACAAAACCTACATGCAGACAGTACATCATACACATACAAAAATAAACTAAAATAAAAAAAATATTTTGTGTGTCCGTGTATTGCCTACATGCATGCAAGTTCATACTATCTCCCTAGAGGACAGAAGTTTCAGATCCCCTGGAACTGGAGTTACAGACAGTTGTTAGCTGCCATGTGGTGCGGGATTCAAACTCGGTCTTCCGCAAGACACAGGCCCAGATGCTCTTAACTGCGCGTTGAAGCCACTCAGTCATGTCGTCCTTGGGTGTGCGGTGCCTCCCACCCCCGCCACGTTTTTTTTTTTTCCCTTCTCGTAATGGTAGAAGGGACATATCACATTTACTGAAGGAATTTTTTTTATTAAGTTTGATTATCTTACCCAAAATATCTATAAGTGTATTGGGTTTTGGAATAATGGCATATACATAATTATCTTGGGGGATGAGACTTCTAAATAGGAAATTTATGTTTCACATAGCCTAAGGTTAATTTTATATTGTGCTTACATTTAAAGAATTTACTTTTTATTTTTAATGTGTATGAGTATTTTGCCTGAAATATATGTAAGTGTACCTGTGCATCCAATGCCTGAAGAGGCCAGAAGAAAGAAAGCATTGGATCCTTTGGGAATGGAGTTTTGGACAGTTGTTAGCCACATGACGGCTATTAGGTATATGTGAGTGCTGGGAACTGACCCCAGGTCTGCAAGAGCAGCCAATGCTCTTAACTGCTGAGCCATCTCTTTAGCCCCATATGTGTCTAGTTTTTGACCGTGACCCATCACACAGGATCAGATGTGGAATTTCCCTTTTGTGATTGCACATCAGTGCTGAATAAATTTCACTTTTTTTTTTTTTTTGACTTTCGAGACAGGGTCTCCCTGCAGCTCCAGCTCTCCTGGAACTCGCTATGTAGATCAGGCTGGCCTTGACCTTCCAGAGATCTGCCTGCCTCTGCCTCCCAAGTGCTGGGATTAAAGGCATGCGCCACCATGCTCAGTGCTTTTAAATTTCACATTTTTAATTTTTTAGTTGAGGATTCTTAACATGTTTGAAGACATGTCATGGCTGTCAGATTTTACTTCCATATGCTTTAATCAGACATTGGCTAATTAGAAACTGACCATTTAGTTAAAATTTTTTCCCCTGAAATAAAAAAAAACTCAAAGTATAACATATTTTGCAACAATTATTCTAACAAACTTTGATACAAATAAAAGAAAGATCTCTTGAGACAAGGTCTCCTGTACCCCAAGGTGACCTTGACTCAGACTTAGGATGACTGAACTCCAGATTCTGTCTTCCCGTCCTGCAGGCATGTACCACCACACTCAGCTTAAAATCTTGAGATTAGTGTGGACATCTTTGTTGGTACTTAAGTGTGTTAGAGGTAGCAGGTATTTGGAGTTGAGAGTCAGGTATTTTGGTTCTTGTTGCTTGAGACAAACCATTTTATTATTAAGTGATAAGCAGATAAAATTAAACTATCCAGTTTGTCAGTCGTGAAACGTGTCATCTAATATTAGCTGTTTGTGGCTAGGTTTTGTAATATATGAATGGCTAACATGGGTGATAGAGAGATGAGAACCTGCATTTGTTTTAACAGCTACTGAAAGCCCAGAAAAAGGCCCAAAGAAGGGAGAACATGCTAAAGCTTGAAGCTGAAAAGAAAAAGCTTCGAACTATACTTCAAATTCAGTATGTATTGCAGCATTTAACACAAGAACATGTACAAAAAGACTTCAAAGGGGGCTTGAATGGTGCAGTGTATTTGCCTTCAAAAGAACTTGACTACCTCATTAAATTCTCAAAACTCACCTGCCCTGAAAGAAATGAGAGTCTGAGGTAAGCCAGTGAAAAGATTTTTGAGACATCATTCAGAAATTTAGTAAATTTGAATGTTCTTATTAACATTATCTTTAGTGTGACACTGATTTAAAGTATAATGGTTGATCATTATTTTAACCCTATTCAAATATTAACTAAGATACCTGTTATAGATATTCCAAATTTTGTTTTGCTCTTTGCCCTCTTACTCCTGTGGTATTTAAGTAGAAGTAATTAAAATTTAACTGGACCAGTATTGTTAAACATTGAAAATGAGAATTGGTGTTCTTATACTGTGATTAATTACTTAGAAATAGATCTGGTAATTTAAACTCTGCAAAATTGAGGCCAGCTAATACTTATTTCTACAATTAGTCCATTTTTATTTTGATGGAGTAACTCAGCTAACAGGTATTTGTCCTTTTGTTTTGATAAATGTGGATAGGTTCAATTCTTTGTTAGCTTTGTAGAAGCAGAGACAAGAGTTCTGCTGTTACTAAAACCAGCCTGGTATTAGGCAGAAGCTGGATACATGCCTCAGTCCCTGCTGCTGATGCTCTCCATCATCACTTGTTTTTTTGCTTATTGTTTTCTTTCCTTCTCACTTTGGCGGGTTCAGGGGGTGGAGCTTTTCTCTATGAAGTGAGGCTACACACTCTGGATATTTCCATTTCATTCTTACATCTTCTGAAACATGCACTTGGTAACCCAGCTTAAACCCTGAGTCTTTTCTTAGTAGTTGGCAATTTTTTTTTTTTTTTTTTTTTGTATTTTTTTGTATTTTTGAGACAGGGTCTCTCTGCAGCCCCAACCAGCCTGGTCATTATGTAGACCAGGCTGGCCTTAAACCCACAGAGATCAGAGATCTACTTTCCTCTGCCTCCCAAATGCTGGGATTAAAGGCGTACACCACCACTTCTGGCAGTAAAAATCTTTTTTTTCAAAGTCATTTTAAGGAAACAATTTTACTTTTACAAATATTTATATAATTCATTTTTTTTTGTTTGTTTGCAAAGAGTAAAAGGGCAAAATTAACATGTTTGCATTTCTTTTTTCTTTTTTGGTCTTTTTGAGACAGGGTCTCCCTTTAGTCCCAGCTCGCCTGGAGCTTGCTGTGTAGACCAGGCTGGCCTTGAACTCACAGAGATCCTCCTGCCTTTGCCTCCCAAGTGCTGGGATTAAAGGCGTGTACCACCATGCCCCGCTATTTGCATTTCTTGACCATTGATGGGTTATATTATGTACATTAAACTGCTCTGCATGTACATGTGTATGTCTAAAGCTACTGTGTTCTGCTGTTGCTTCTCCTTGTCAGTGTTGAAGACCAGATGGAGCAGTCATCCTTGTACTTTTGGGACCTTTTGGAAGGTAGTGAGAAAGCAGTGGTAGGAACAACATGTGAGTTTTCTCTATTCTGGACTTAGGCAGTAAATATTGAGTTTTTTTGTCTAGAGGTTTGCTGTGATGTTGGGTCTAAACCGAGTCAGTCCATTAGAACCTACATATCTGACAGTACTATATTCACTGGGAGAATGATCCATTTATTTCTGTCAAAAGCAGCTATTGTTGCCAGGTGTGGTGGTACACGCCTTTAATCCCAGCACTCGGGAGGCAGAGGCAGGCAGATCTCCGTATCTGTATCAAGAAAAAAAAAAAAAAGGTAGCTATTGTATATTCCTGCTCCCTAAAATGGAACTAACAGAATTCTGAAGTGGCAAGTCAATATGTTTTGGGAACAAAAACTAAGTACTAGTTCTGGCTTCAACACTTGCTTAATCATTTTGAGGTTCAGTTCCTATTCTGAATGGGGTATATGTTCTATTTGAGAAGCTTAAATCCACACATTGTTAATATGAAGGCTTATCTATGGATTATTCTAAGAAACAACAAGTGGTTTGGCTAGTCTTTTGGACAGTCACGTGAGCAGATTCAAATGGCCAGATAAGAAATTTGGGCTGGAGAGCTGGCGCAGCCTTTAAAGGCTCAGGCTCACAACCAAAAAGACAAGAAATGGAGGCTGGAGAGATAGCCTAGCAGTTAAGAGCACCAACTGCTCTTGCAGAGGACCTGGGTTCAATCCCCAGCACCCACATGGTGGCTGAGAACCGTCTGAACTCCAATTCCAGGAGAACTCCAGTTCCAGGGTAATCCGAGACCCTCTTCTGACCTCCACGGCATTGCACGACATGGGCGCACAAACCTACATGCAGACAGCACATTCATACACATACAAAAATAAATAAAATTAAATGAATAAATAAAATAAAAACAAAAAACAAAAAGACAAGAAATAAGAAGTATATAGCTTAGGATAACAAAAACTCACTAGCAGCTAATAGACTTTTTTTTGTCTTTTTGACACAGGGTCTCCCTGTAGCCGCAGCTGTCCTGGAACTCACTCTGTAGACCAGGCTGGCCTTGAACTCACAAAGATCAGCCTGCCTCTGCCTCCCAAGTGCTAGGATTAAAGGCATGTGCCACCACGCCCGGCACTAATAGACATTTTTGTCATGAGTTAAGTTCTTCCTGTTTAGCAGATTATCCAAGTATGGGGCTGGGAATATCGCTCAACCAGTAAAGTGCTTGCCATGCAAGCATGAAGCCCTGAGATTGACCACCTGGCACACATGTAAAGAAGCTGTGCACACTGCATCTATAATCCCAGCCCTCGGAAGGTAGAGAAAGGAGGATCCTTTGCTGCCCAGCCAGTCTAGTTGAATAAGTGAGCTCTAGGTTCAGTGAGAGACCCTGGCTTAAGGCGGAAGAGTGGTCGAAGAAGATAGCCTCTAAGCTATATGTACGCATGTGCATGTGTAACCACACACAGAGACACACACAGATGCACAAAGAGAATATCCAAGTATGTGTAACGGTCAAGACTTCTGAATTGCGAATGAATTTATTTTTATTTATTTTATTTATTTTTTTTGGTCTTTTCGAGACAGGGTCTTCCTGTAGCCCCAGCTGTCCTGGAACTCACTCTGTAGACCAGGCTGGCCTTGAACTCACAAAGATCCACCTGCCTCTGCCTCCTGAGTGCTAGGATTAAAGGCGTGTGCCACCACGCCCGGCTTTGAGCTAGACTCAAAAATACCTGTACTCCCAGTCCTACTCTGGAGGCTGAGGTTGTAGGATAGCTTAAGCCCAGGTGTTCAAGGCCAGCCTGGGTAGGAAAGCAAATCCTGTCTTAGGAAAAAAAATGTTTTTGAAAAAAAAAAAAAATTAAAAAAAGAAAAAAATGTTTTTAAATGTCCTGGAAAAGAATTTGGCACTTTCTTTTTTTTTTTTTTTAAGAGGGCGTCGGATTCCCTTGGAACTGGAGTTCTCGAATTGGAGTTATAGACAGTTCTCAGCCGCCATGTGGGTGCTGGGGATCGAACCCGGGTCCTCTGTAAGAGCAGTGAGTGCTCTTAACCGCTAAGCCATCCCTCCAGCCCCCAAATTTGGGACTTTCTTAGAAAATAAAGTATATAACCTGTTGCTTGGCCACGCAGTATACTCCCTTAAGAACCTGTATATGTCTTGATTCATAGTTGTACACATTTGGACTTGCTGTACATATACACCAGTAAACTGATAAACAAAATATGGTATGTCCGTTCTTTCCCTTAGAACCTCTGCAATTAAGAAAAGGAGTGGGGGCTGGATTAAAGAGCACCGACTGCTCTTGCAGAGGACCCGGGTTCTATCCCTAGCACCCACATGGCAGCTGAGAACTGTCTTTTTTNTTAATTTTATTTCTTTTATGTGTATGAATGTATTGTCTGCATGCAGGTCCATGCACCCATGTCCTGCAATGCTGCAGAGGTCAGAAGAGGGCATCGGATTCCCCTGGAACTGGAGTGTCAAAGATGGTTCTCAGCTGCCATGTGGGTGCTGGTAATCGAACCCGGGTCCTCTGCAAGAGCAGTAGGTGCTCTTAACCACTAGGCCATCTCTTCAGCCCTGAGAACCGTCTTTAACTCCAGTTCCAAGAGAGTCTGGCACCCTCTTCTTCTGACCTCTGAAGCAATGCACAACATGGGTGCACAGACCTACGTGCAGACAGTATATTCATACACATAAAAAACAAAAAATAAAATTAAAAAAAAACAAAACAAAGAGTGAAGGCAGGGGTGGTGGTGCACACCTTTAATCCCAGCCCTCGGGGGTCGGGCAGGGGCAGGGGCAGGGGCAGGCACATTTCTGAGTTCAAAGACAGCCTGATCTACAGAGGGAGTTCCAGGCCAGCTGGGGATACAGGGAGACCCTGTCTAAAAGAATAAAAGAATGCACTATTAGATTATTAATGCATAGAAAACAGGGATGAATCTCAAAATAATTATGCTTAGTAAAGGAAGCCAAACAAGACTTGAATATATGTATATATTAATGATTAACTTATGGAACAGGTCCCTGATTGCCAGAGCAGGGCACCAATCATACAGGCTTGAGGGGTTGGGACTTGACGAAAATGCTTTAAAACTGATACTGTGGTGCTAGTACGAGTTTATTTGTGAAATAGTTTTCTTTGTAAGTAATACCTAAAAGCTGATTGAAGCCGGGTGTGGTAGTACATGTATGTAATCTAGCATTAGGGAGGCTGGGGCAGGAGGATTGCTATGAGTTTGGGGCCAGCCTCGATTATAAAGTGAGACCCTGCCTCTTAAAAAAATAATAGCTGGGGCTGGAGAGATTGCTCAGCAGTTAGAACACTGACTGCTCTTGCAGAGGACCTATGTTCAATTTCCAGCACCTATTTGGTGGGTAACAACCGTCCGTAACTTCAGTTCCAGGGGAATCCAGTACCTTCTGAGTCCATGGAGATTGTACAACATGGGTGCACTTACACACATGCAAACACTACATTCATACACATAAAACTATTAAAAACTATATTTAGGCTTATACTTTGTACTGCAGCAATCTTAACATTGCTTTTAAGTTTTTTTTGTTTTTGCCATCTAATGGCAGTGTTCTAGGAGTAACCTACAACATAACTTGAGTAAAATCTTTTAAAAATTTTATTTATTTTTATTTTATGTGTATGAATGTATATTGCCTGCATGTGTGTAAGTGCACTCATGTCATACAGTGCTGGGGGAAGTTAGAAGAGGGTATTAGAGCCCTTGGAACTACAGTTATAAATGGTTGTTGGCTGCCTTGTGGGTACTGGGAATTGAACCTGGGTCCTCTGTAAGAGCAGTCAGTGCTCTTAACCGCTGAGCCATCTCTCTAGGCCCTCAAGTAAAATCTTCATTAGGGAATTTTGTAATTTAAAAATCAAGCCAGATCTGGTGCCTCAATCCTATAATACCAGCACTTGGGTGGCTGAGGCAGGTGGCTCACCAATTTGAGGCCAACTTGGGCTATTTAGAGAGACCCTGACTTCAAATACCAAATAGTACAGCAACAAAAACAAAAGTGTCCAACATAAGGTTTTTCATCAGCTGTGATTTAGGAACAAGCTTTTACTTTCCTGAAGCTTTAATTAATGGGGAACACAGACTAATGGCCAATTGTCTCTCAGCTCATAGAATGTGTGGCTCTGTCATGAATTTAATTAGGTTCCTTGAGTTTTAGTGATATTTCAAATGTGGAAATGGAGTTTCAGAGAAATTTAAGTAACTTGCTAAACATTAATATGTCTTTATATATGTATTGATTCAGTTTGGAGTAAAGATAGAGTCAAGTGAAGAGCAGTCACTCTTATTTTTTCATGGCATGAACAGTTCTTAGTCTCCCCACTGTGTGATGCTACTGTAAGCAGGATAATTCTGGGGTTACCATTCCTCATAGTCTTCAGTGAATGATTAGGACATGTGTTAACTAAGTCTTAATCACTCTTTCTTAGACAAACACGTGAAAGATCTACTGTCTAAACTCCTGAACTCAGGTTATTTTGAAAGTGTCCCACTTCTCAAAAATACTAAGGAAAAAGAGGAAGAAATGCTAATGCAGTCAGAAAAGAGAAAACAGTTATTGAAGACTGAATCTGTCAAAGAGTCAGGTTTGTTGTAATCTTTGAAATTCTCTAGTTTGCATTTTTTTTTTTCTCTCCTTTTTGAGGTAGGGTTAGCAATGTGGCTCTGATTGACCTAGAACGTGGTATGTATACCAGGCTGGTCTTGAACCAGGGGTGATCCTCTTTTGACATTATTAATTTTTTGGATTGTATATGTATTATGGTCTTTATTTGCTGCAAGGTAAGCTTAGGTTTTGAAAACACTGGGTTTGGAGGTACATCTTTTAGTTCAAGTGCTCAGGAGGCAGAAGCTGGAGTATCTCTGAATTTGAGGCCAGTCTGCTCTTTATAGTGAGTTCCAGGGCTGCTACAGCTACGTAGTAAGACCCTGTCAAATAAAACAAAATAAAACCAACAAAAATCCTAAAAACAGATTGCCATGATTTATGGAGTTAAACTTCTTGCTCATTTTCTATATTTTTGATTGTTTGAGACAGGGTCTTATGTATCCAAGGCTGGCATAGGCTCCTGTTCTGTATTCCAAGTGCTGTCATTACAGGCATTTGCCACCACACCCAGCTCAGAGTAAACATTAATAGAAATATTAGTTTATATCTTAAAAGAGTACATTAGCTTAAAATGAGGCATTTAATGGATTTTCAGTGAACTTCTATATTAAACTGCAGTAAGATAATTTCATTTATATTACAGTTTAAATCTAATCAGTAGAATCCAGTGTTTAGTAGAATGTACCTAAGTTTAGGTTCAGCTATTGAGTTAGGGGGGAAAAAATGGCAGAATTAGGAAATAAAATATCTTAGCCAGGCATGGTGGCGCACGCCTTTAATCCCAGCACTCGGGAGGTAGAGGTGGGTGGATCTCTGTGAGTTCAAGTCCAGCCTGGTCTACAGAGGGAGCTCTAGGACAGCTGGTACTAAAAGGGAGACCCTGCCTCAAAAATACCAAAAAAAAAAAAAAAAACTAAAAAGGAAATGAAATGTCTTTTTTTTTGTTTTTGTTTTTTTGAGACAGGGTCTCCCTGTAGCCCCAGCTGGCCTGGAACTTACTATGTAGACCAGGTTGGCCTTGGACTCACAGATATCCAGGCCTTTGTCTTCCAAGTTCTGGGATTAAAGCCATGCTTTAATGTGTGTATGTGTGTGTCTGAATGTATGTATGTACCACTTGTGTGCAGGCAGTTGTGAGCTGACATGTGGGTGCTGGGAACTTGACTCGGGTCCTCTAGAAGAACAGCAGTGTTTTTTACCACTGAGTCATCTCTCTAACTGCCAACCCTTCCTGTCTATCTGTACTTTGTCTCCCTCCCTTCCTCATTTCCTGCCTGCAGGGTTTCTTGTAGCCCAAACTGGCTTTAAGCTCACTGTGTGATTGAGGATGGCCTTGAACAACTCTCTCTGTTCCTTCTGCTGATCCTACTGCCTCCACCTCTCCAGTGCTGATATTAAAGGTTTGTACCAAAACAAAAAAAAAGGTTTGTACCAGGTTTATGTTGGGGTAGGAATCAAACCCAGGAAGCTAGTGCGCTAGCTAGTACGCTAGCTAGGCAAGTACTCTACCAACTAAATTACCTTTCTTTCTTTTTTTTTTTTTGGTCTTTTCGAGACAGGGTCTCCCTGGTCTCTCTGTAGCCCTAGCTGTCCTGGAACTCGCTCTGTAGACCAGGCTGGCCTTGAACTCACAAAGATCCGCCTGCCTCTGCCTCCCAAGTGCTAGGATTAAAGGTGTGCGCCACCACACCCGGCTTTAAATTACCTTTCTAACACTACTTCACCTTAGTTCAATACCAAGTCCAAATGTATCTATGCCTCGTCTTACTCTTCCTGATCATAATGTGGTTTACCAGAGGCTTGATTTCAAGCTGAAATGATTTGCACTCATAATTTTGAACCATTATTATTATTATTATTATTATTGACTAGATTTTCACTATGTAGCCCTGGCTGGCCTAGAACTCACTATGTAGACCTGGCTGGTCTCAGACTCACAGAGATCTACCTGCTTCTGCCTCCTGAGTCCTGGGATCAAAGTTGGCCCCATTATGCCTGGCTATAATTTCAGGTTTAATTTGGCTGTTTAATAGGTGGAGATAAACTTATTTTCAATCAGGAATAAATTTGGTCCATCTATAGGTATGGTCCATCTACAGCCATACCTGTTGCCAGCACTCAAGAGACTAAAGCAGGGATATTGGAAGTTTGAAGCCAACCTGGGCTATATAGTGAGATCCTCATCTTTAAAGAAATTAATTTTTAGTGGAAATGACTTTAGTATCTCTTATACAGGCGATCATAGGGTGTGAAGATAATTGTAACCAAAGCTAGTTGTAACCATTATTAATTTGTTGGATTGTATATGTATTATGGTCTTTATTTGCTGCAAGTTAAGCTTAGGTTTTGAAAACTAGCTTTGGTTACAATTATCTTCACACCCTATGATCTTTCTCCCTTTTCTTTCATTCTGTGCTGGAGATCAAATCCAGGACCTCACATATGCTGTGCAAATGCTGTACTACTGAGCCATATAATCTAGACTTCCACATTCTTTTGACTAATAAGCAATAGTTAGAAGAGTCCTGCTACAGATATATTTAATTGTATTAATCTTTTTTTTTGTATTTGGAGTTCTTTGAAATCTGCTGGAATGATTAGAACATCTATTCTATCTTCCCAGACTGTGTTGTGGAGCATGCACAGCCAGAGATACAACCACAGGAGGTGAGTGGTGTGCAGGTCCTTTGCTGAGGTGGTTTTCCACTCTCCTCTGATGCTGTGGTTTAGAATCCGAGGCTTTGGTGGGCTTACTGAGTTTGAGTTCTGCCTTGCAGTTTATTAGCTTAGTCACTGGCTGGATTGTTGTCCTTATCAATGCAGTGAAGATGAGAATCCTATCTGTTCCATGGTATGAGTATCAGAGGGCCTAGCTTGACACACAGAAGCTCGCCAGCATCAGCGGCTTGCTATTTAGGCTCTTACATTAGAATTTAAAGATGTGCAGAATTTTGTTCTCAGAATTTACATTGTAAATTGTAAGAAGAAGAGAGGGTATTTGTTGTCTTTTTTTTTTTTTTTTTCCCTTTTTTTCATTGAGACAGGGTCTCCCCATAGCCCCAGCTGGCCTGGAACTTATTCTGTAGACCAGGTGGCCTTGAACTCACAGAGATCTGTCTGCCTCTGCCTCCCGAGTGCTTGGATTAAAGGCATGCACTACCATGCCCAGTTTAAAGATGGTTCTTAGCCACCATGTGGGTACTGGGATCCAAACCCGGGTCCTCTGCAAGAGCAGTTGGCGCTCTTAACCACTGAGCCATCTCTCAGCCCCTATTTGTTGTCTTTTTAAATGACATTGAAATTTGTGAAAACTGAAAAGAATGGGAGAGATAAGTACACAGAATAATAGGAAACTGAGGAAGTAGAGAAAACCCCAGGAGACCTACAGCTAAACAGTATGACTGTAATTGAATTGCCCTTGGCTGAGACTTGTAAGGGAGGGAGTCGGCTAGTCCCTTAGGTTGACAAAGTGGCCTCGGTAAAGGGCCTAAATAAGTGGTTGTGGAACCACAACATAGTTCTGGCCAGTCTTTTTTTTTTTTTTTTTTTTTTTTT
>VZQC01010668.1:168128-181758 GCA_009823505.1 Rhizomys pruinosus | reverse complement strand
AATTTACCTTTATGGCACAGGCAGCAGCATATTGAAGCTATAGGATTTTTCAGTAACTTGGAGGACACTCACTCTGTGCACAGCTGATCTCAGCTATGAAGTACATAACTAAGTATAGCTAAGTGTAAACGAGAGCCCAAAGCCTGAGACTAGATACCTGAAGCTGATCACTGTTGTTAGTGGTTTTCTCCAAGAAGAGCCCTTCATTCATTCACTTAGGGTCTATTAACTTAGCTGGGCTGGTACCTTTGAGAAAATGAGCTGTGTGAATTCTCAGCTGGAGAAGGGATGTGGTTAGAAAGCAAATGTGAGAAGTAACTGTAAATTGTTCATTAGGCAAATTCAAAATGTCTAGCAATTTAGAGCCCTTTAGCATGAGTGCTGACCATCCTGTAAATAACACTAGCTCCCAAGAGTCTGCTTGCTTTTCTTAAAATATTTATTTATTTATTTATTTATTTATTTATTTATTTATTTATTTATTTTTATGTGTATGAATGTACTGTCTGCATGTAGGTTTGTGCACTTGTGTCATGCATTGCTGCTGAGGTCAGAAGAGGGTGTCGGATTCCCCTGGAACTGGAGTTCTCCTGGAATTCGAGTTACAGACGGTTCTCAGCTGCCATGTGGGTGCAGGGGATCGAACCCGGGTCCTCTGCAAGAGTGGTCGGTGCTCTTAACCGCTAGGCCATCTCTCTAGCCCCCAGAGTCTGCTTGCTTTTTAATAAACTATAAGAAAATATTTCCTCAATTCTAGTGTATACATTATTATATACGGATATAAGAAGATATATGTGAGATGAATGTATTTACAAATATCTTGATGTTTATTTTAATTTTATTTATTTATTTATTTATTTTATTTCTGTATGTGTATCAATGTACTGTCTGCATGCAGGTCTGTGCACCCGTGTCGTGCAATGATGTTTATAAATCACATGCATCTTAAAAGTGGAATTCATCTTTAATGTTGTAGTAGTTTTTATCCTGATGAGAAAACAAGATTGTTGGTATGTATCATAGTCAGTGGCCTCTTACCACAGAAAACATGATGGTAGCAGATATCTATAATGAAAGAATTTTCAGGAGGTTTTCTTATTCTGGGACTCTTTATAAGAGAATGCTTTATGTTTTAGAATAATTTTCATTTAAGTTTTTTTTTTTTGGGGGGGGTCTTTTTTGAGACAGGGCCTCCCTGCAGCCTCAGCTGTCCTAGAACTCACTTTGTAGACCAGGCTGGCCAGGTCTACTCACAGAGGTCCGTGTGACTCTGCCTCCCGAACTGGGATTAAAACACCCTCATTTAAGTTGTTTTAAAGGTGGGAAATTTAAATTAGAAAATGGATTTATGTGAAAATTCTTTGCTAGCTGGGCGTGGTGGCACATGCCTTTAATCCTAGCACTCTGGAGGCAGAGGCAGGTGGATCTTTGTGAGTTCAAGACCAGCCTGGTCTACAGAGTGAGTTCCAGGACAGCTGGGGCTACAGAGAGACCCTGTCTCAAAAAGACCAAGGAAAAAAAAGAAAATTCTTTACTGTGATAAATCTGATAAATGAGTATTGCTATTTGTTTTGATTTCATTAAGATGTCATAAAAACATAAGTTTCCTAATTAAGGCTGTTGATTTTGAATTTCATTCTTAAATAGAATGGGTTTGTCTTGTAGGTGCCTAAGCCCATGCCTCAGCCTGTAGGCTCTTCTTCCTCTGCCCTCCCCAAAGATCCAGTGTTGAGGAAAGAAAAACTACAGGATCTAATGACCCAGATTCAAGGAACTTGTAACTTTATGCAAGTATGAGCTGTTATATTTGTTTTAGAATATTTTTTTTTATTCTTTGACATTCATATATGCAGTATATTTTAATCATGTCCAATCATATCCCTCCTTTTACCTCCCACCTTCCACCTCTACCTCCTGATACTTGTTACCCTCCCACCTTTATATCCCCCTCTTTTTATCTTATTTTTATGTCTGTGTGTGGATTTGTGCCTATGAGCACAATGCTCAAGAGGCCAGAAAAGGATATAAAATTCCCTGGAGACAGAGTTACAGGTGGTTGTGAGCTACTGGATATGGGTGCTGGGAACAGCTCTGATCTTCTGGAAGACCACTAAGTGTTCTTAGGTGATGGACCATCTCTCCAGCCCCTGCCTCCCTTTTTTGTAATACCCCAGAGTCCATTTAATGCCTGTGTGTGCATGAGTGTGGGGCTGTCCACCAGAGCATGAGGAACCTACCTGCTGCCATACCCCTGAAGAAAAATGATGACTCCTCCCCCAGAAACCATCAGTTGCTCATAGCTCCTCAGATGGGAGTAGGCTTCATGAGCCCTCTGTCATCTATGCTGGAATGTTGACTGGCTTGATCTGGTGCAGGTCACCATAGCTGTTGTGAGGTCCTATCTAGAAGACAGCATTGCACAGCATTCCTTCAAGCTCATTCTTGTATTCTTTCTGTTCTCTTCTGCTGTGTTTCCTAAGGCTTAGAGGGTTGATAGAAATGTCCCATTCACTACTGGGCACTCAGCAGGCACATTTTCTCAACAGTTGGACCAGTTATAAGTTTCTCTGCCAAGGCTGAGAGTAGCACCAATCTATGAGTATAACAGAAATATAGAAGGCAGTTTGACAGCTTGTCTGTTTAGCAAAAGTATAGTAGTAGGTCATGAAGGTTACAGAAGATTTTCTTTTCCATTCTCAATTTAAAAATTATTATAACAAAGGTTCACACACACAAAAAAATAGTAGTAGTAGGTTACCCCTAGGGCCCATGACCTCTCCAGTCATTGGCTTTAGATTGGGTTTATAGTACCAGGCATGAACTATCTTCTGTGGAACAGGTATAAAATCCAGTCAGAAAGTTGTTAGCCGCCGCCCCCACCCTCCAATGTCATGCCATAATTGTACCAGTGGGCATATCTTACCTATGAGCCATTAAGAACAAATCTTTTTTTTTTTTTTTGGTGTTTTTGAGATAGGGTCTCCCTGTAGCCCCAGCTGGCCTGAAACTCACTCTGTATACCAGGCTGGCCTTAAACTTACAGAGATCTGCCTGCCTCTGCCTCCCGAGTGCTAGGATTAAAGGCTTAGGTCACCAAGCTTGGCAAGAAAAAGAATCTTAAACGATATTCATGGAAATAGTAACAGGTATCTGAAACATTGTGGTGAAATTGTTAAGAACCTAGATCCTAATGTGCAGAATGGTTTCCTGGTTCTGCAGCTCCGTAGCTAGCAGGTCAAATTATTTTACTCTGCCTTGGTTTCTTTATTTGAAAAATATAGTAGTCCCTATTTCTTTTTCTTTTTTTTTTTTTCCAAAGCCAATTTTTTATTGGAGCTTTGTGCATTTCATACAAATTTTCAAATCAAATCTAGACCCGTGTCCCCCTTCCTGACCTCCCCACCCAATAGTCCCTGTTTCATAAGTTTTTTTGTGAGTGAAGAAATGAATTAAACAGCCCGGCATGGTGGCACATGCCTTTAATCCTAGGGCTCTAGAGGCAGAGGCAGGCAAATCTATGAGTTCAAAGCCAGTCTGGTTTCCATAGTGAGTTCCAGGGAGACCCTGTCTCAAAAAGACCAAAATAAATACTAAATAAATAAATAAATAAAACATCAAAAGCTTTATGTGGCCAAGTATTAGGACTGCTGTGGGTTATTGGCATTTGCACTGATTGTGAGAACCTGTTCCATACTTGGTCTTTCTGAAAATTATGACACGAATTTACTTCAGGGTATTAATAGTCTGGCTATAGAAGAGTGTAAACATGATAAATCAGTAGTCAAACATTAAATTGAGTGAAAGACTATGTTTATTTTGTATTTTATTTTTTTTTCTTTATTTATTTTTGTATGTGTATGAATGTACTGTCTGCATGCAGGTCTGTGCACCCGTGTCGTGCAATGCCGCGGAGGTCAGAAGAGGGGCGTCGGATTCCCCTGGCACTGGAGTTTCTCCTGGAATTGGCGTTACCGACGGTTCTTAGCCGCCATGTGGGTGCTGGGGATTCGATAAACCCGGGTCCTCTGCAAGAGCGCTTTGTGCTCTTCACCGCTAGGCTATCTCTCCAGCCCCGAATAGGCTTTTATTTCAAACTTATTTTAAAAGCCAATGATATGTGGTGGTGCACGCCTTTCATCCAGGCCCTTCAAGAGGCACATACAGGCAGATCAAGGCCATCCTTAGTCTACATAATGAGTTCACAGGCCAGCTGGGGCTACAGGATGACCCTGTCTCAAAAAGACCAAAAAAAAAAGAATCCAAAAAAAAAAAAAAAAAAAACTACTTTTTTTTTTTTTATTTATTTTTGTATGTGTATGAATGTACTGTCTGCATGTAGGTTTGTGCACCTGTGTCATGCAATGCCACGGAGGTAAGAAGAGGGTGTTGGGTTCCCCTGGAACTGGAGTTAAAGGTGGTTCTCAGCCACCATGTGGGTGCTGTGGATCGAACCTGGGTCCTCTGCAAGAGCAGTCTGTGCTCTTAACCACTAGGCCATCTCTCCAGCCCGAGACCTACTTCTTCCCTCTGGGCCCTAGCTTCTTATAGCCCAGCAGTTGTGAGCTCCTCCCTGGATTAGTCCATCAGGGTAGCATCTTCCTAATCCAGTTGCTGGCCTTGAACTCACAGAAATCCACCTACGTCTGCCTCCTGAGTCCTGGGCTTAAAGGTGTGTGCTACCGTGCCCTGGCTGTATGAGTAATTTTCTTAACATCATGAGGTAGTTGTAACTAGATGCTTACACCTTTAACTAGTACCTTTAGTGATAGTAGCAGTCAATACAGTGAGCAACTTAAAAAGTATTTGTTTTCATTTTGGATTTTGAGACAGGATTTCCCTATAAGCCCCAGCTGGCCTGGAACTCACTATATAGACCAAGCTGGCCTTGATCTCCTGGAGATCTGCATGCCTCTGCCTCCAGAGTGCTGGGATTAAAGGTGTACACCACCATGCCTAGCTTTGCAGTAAGCAGTAATTTTATTTTATTTTATTTTATTTTATTTTATTTATTTATTTATTTATTTATTTATTTTTAAGCAGTTATTTTAAATGAATCATCTATATCTTCACTATTTAAAATCTCACCTTTAGGAGTCTGTTCTGGATTTCGACAAACCTTCAAGTGCAATTCCATCATCACAGCTGCCTTCAGCTTCTCCAGGTAACTGCATGGGGGCATAATCATTCTAAAGACTTAGAAAAAACAGCTTTAGAGTGAACAGTGGTTTCTTTCACAGTCATTTACTCTAGAAAGCTTACGTATTTCTTTGTGTCAATTTATTCTAATTGTATCCATTAGTCACTAGAGTTACTTACAGAGAAATCGTCATTAGGACATAAGTAACCTTCAATTTACATTTTTTTTTAAATTTTATTTATTTTTTATGTGTACGAATGTACTGTCTGCATGTAGGTTTGTGCACCCATGTCGTGCAATGCCGCGGAGGTCAGAAGAGGGCGTCGGATTCCCCTGGAACTGGAGTTCTCCTGGAATTGGAGTTACAGACGGTTCTCAGCTGCCATGTGGGTGCTGGGGATCGAACCCAGGTCCTCTGCAAGAGCAGTTGGTGCTCTTAACCGCTAGGCTATCTCTCCAGCCCCCAGTTTACATTTTTTTTTTAGAGAAAGTCCTCAGATAGGCAAGTAGAAATGCCCACTAGCTGCTTTGGCAATTTTTCATGGGCTCTAAATCTAGTGTGAAGCTTTAAGTACTTAACTGACAAGATCACCTCACCTCAATGATTACCCTGAGGACGTGCATGAATCTGAATCTGGAGTGATGCCTCAAACTTTGGCTTCTGACTCCATCGGAATTTCTCTCAGGTGAGAAGTGACATGGTCCAAGTCATAGTCTGTGTGTGGTGAGCATTGAGCACCAGCTCAAGACTGGTGCTGTACTACTGGGTGAATCGAGGAGAAGTTAACAGAAGTTTCATGTAGTAAGGAGAAGACCAAACTGAAAGTGTGACTTGAAGAACATATCTGTATCTGTATCTCTCTCTCTTTCTCTCTCTCCATCCATCCAATGTATATGTATATGTATATGTATATATATATATATATATATATATATATATATATACACACGTATATGCATATCTTAACCTCAGAGAGGTTATCAGTATATGTATCAGTGCAACTCATGGCGGCTGGGCCTTCATCTCTAGATTATTGTTCCAGTGACTCCCCACAATGATTTTTGAAAGCCACAGTTCTTTTCTTTTGGAAACCTTGAAATTCTACTTTTACTTTCATTTAACCTTAAAACATGTACCACAGGTGGAATTAGTTTTTCTGCCTCTTTTCTACTCTCTTCAGAGTTCTTCTACTAGGCATCTGATCATGTAACTGTTGATAAGTACTAAATTTTCTCACCCTCAATTGTTTGGTTTATTTCATTCTCTACAGTATCTACAGAACAAAACTTGTCCAGTCAAAGTGATTTTCTTCAAGAGCCTTTACAGGTAACTTGGGGATTAATCTCCTGGGCTCTTGGCTGTCAGGGAGGACTTCTGCGTTGCATTTATTCTACTAGCTATTCTACTTAAAATGAAAGAGAGAAAAAGAGTGGGTGCAACTTATAAATGAAGACTTATATGAAAAGTGTGTTTTTGTTGTTTTTTCCTAAGTAGAATGTGTGTGTGTGTGTGTTTGTGTGTGTGTGTGTGTATGTGTATGGTGTGGCATTGAACCTAACTTCTGTGTTGTACAACAGGCAGACATTATGCCACTGAGTTACAGCTTAGGTCTGAAACTGTACTAAGTAAACTTTTAAGTAAAATTCATGTCTTTTTGTTTATATTTTGAGAGAGGGTCTTGCTATTTAACACAGGCTGGCCTTAAACTTGGCATCCTGTTGTCTTATTCTTCTAGTGCTAGGTTGACAGTTGTGTACCACTCCACTGGCTTTAAGTCTTTTTAAAATCTTAACTTTCTTTGGGGGGGGGGCTTCTCGAGACAGGGTCTCCCTGTAGCTTTGACTGTCCTGCAAGTCACTCTACTGTAGACCCTGCTGACTTTGAACTCAGAGATCCACCTGCCTCTGCCTCCCAAGTGCTAGGATTAAAGGCGTGCACCACCATACCCGGCTAAAATGTTAACTATTAAGTGGCCTAAGGAGCCTTAACTTAGTATCTGTGGGTCTTCCTTGTGCACAGTTATACTCCCACAGCAGCAAGTCCCACTTACAGTAGGCAGTTGGCTCATTATTTTAGTTCAAATCACAGAGGAAAAACAGTTTTAGGAATACTAAAATCTCATAAAATCTCATAATTCTAATTTTTTACTATATCTAAATTATGTCTATTTAAGTATGCAAAATGTTCTGTAGTACTTAAAAAGTTTTTTTCATAAACTTCAAAAGATTTTAAAAATTATTTTTATTTTATGCATATGAGCATATTGCGTGCATGTGTATAAGTGCACCTTTGTCATTCAATGTCCATGGAAGTCAGAAGAGATGGTGTCAGATCCCCTGGAGCTGGGGTTGTTAGCTGCCATGTGGGTTCTGGGCATCAAACCAGGGTCCTCTGCAAGAGTAGCCAGTGCCTTTAACTGCTGAGCCATCTCTCCAGCCCCTTGTTTTGTTTTTGTGAGACAAGGTCTCATGTAGCCCAGGCTGATGTTAAACTCTCTATGTAGTCAAGGATGACCTTGAGCTCCTGGTCCTCCTTCCTCCATCTCCCAAGTGCTAAGATTATAGGTATGAGCCACCATATTTGGCTACAAAGCTTTCTTGTTTTGCTTTGTTTTGTTTTGTTTTTTTGGTCTTTTCGAGACAGATCTCCCTGTAGTCCCAGCTGTCCTAGAACTCACTATGTAGACCAGGCTGGCCTTGAACTCAACAAGTACTGGGATTAACAGTGTGCACCTCCACACCCTGCGCTCTTAGTGTTTTTTTGTTACAGTTGTCACAGCCTTAGTTCCTCCTGTGTGTGCTGTCTCCCAAATTTTTTTTTTTTTTTTGGTCTTTTCAAGACAGGGTCTTCAGGCAGATCCAGCTGTCCTGGAACTCACTCTGTAGACCAACCAGGCTGGCCTTGAACTCACAAAGATCCGCCTGCCTCTGCCTCCCGAGTGCTAGGATTAAAGGCGTGCGCCACCATGCCCAGCCAGCTGTCTCCCAATTTTTATTTTGTACATGCTCTCAAATTTGATTTTTTCCCTAGAAATTTGGTACCTGCTTCTGTAAGATACAAAAAGCATTCAAACCAGAAACCTGGTTAAGCTAATGACTGGTAGACCTGAGCCCAGCTTGTTAGCATGTGGTCAGTTTACGTTCAGTGACATGCTCTGTGATGTCAGCCACATTGTGGATCTGGCACCAGAATTCCCAAATCTTGGTCAGCAAGGCTGGGTTGTGTGAGCTGGTATCAAGGCCTGGAAAGGCAGTGTAGCAGATTGGGTATGATTCTAAATTGTTCTGCCACTGAAATTGAGAGTAATCTTGGCAGATTATTTCCCCTTTCTTTGTTTGTGCCTGATATCACTAAAATGGGCATAGTTGTGCTTTCTTCACAGGTTTATTAGGATTCAGTGTATTAATAGGTGTAATGCATTTAGCACTTTGCCTTGCACCACTGATGGCAGTAGAGCACCACAACAAGAAGCCCAGGGCCCAGGAAATGCAGTGAGCACAGTGTGTGTTGATAATGCTTTCTGTCTCTGTGTCTAGGCTTCTCCAGTTACTTGTAGCCCACATGGTTGCTTGGTTACTACTGATCAGGCTTCTTCCGGATCTGAAACAGAGTTTATGACCTCAGAGACCTCTGAGGTAATAAGAGACCTGTGTTCTTAATTTCTTTGTTGTCTCAGAGAATTGCAGAATGAGCTTATGAATTACTGGAATGATGGAATAGCAATGTTTGCATTTACTAATGCATAACTTTCTGTAGATGTGGTCCTGAGACATACTAGTATAGCTTTGCCATGCATGTGGATTTATAGCTAATTGCCTTTCCCAATGCAGTGAATATGTCTTTTTTTAAAAGATGATTTTATGTAGCCTAGGATAATCTTGAATTCCTAATCCTTTTGCCTCTAATTCTCAAGTGCTGGAATCTTAGAGATATATGGCCTTGCTTATTTTTTAAATTAGTAAACAGGGCCAGAGAGTTAGCCCAGCGGTTAAGAGTATGTACTGTTTTTAGAGGATCTGAGTTTGGTTCCCAGGACTCGTTATCAGGTGGTTCATAACTGCCTATAAATCCAGCTCCAGAGGATCTGATGGTTCTGGCCTCCATGGGTATCTGCTTTTATGTGCACATATAACACAGACAGACAACAGACACACAAACAGACACACAAACATACATAAATACATAATGGAAAAAAAAAACACTTTAAAATTAGCCTAAAAAGTAACAATTTCATAATGACCTTTTCTTAGTCAAAAATTTTTTTTTGAGACAGGGTTCTCCTTGTAGCCCTATCTGTCCTGGAGCTCACTCTGTAGACGAGGGTGCCCTTGAACTCACAGAAATCCACCTGCCTCTGCCTCCCAAGTGCTGGGATTAAAGGCGTGTGCCACCACGCCCAGCTCTTAGTTTTTAATATAAAAGACAAGCCAGGTGTGGTAGTGCATGGCTTTAATCCCAGCATGCAAGAGGCAGAGACAGATCTCTTGTGAGATTGAGGTCAGCCTAGTCCATGAGTTTCAGGCCAGCTGGGGCTAGAGGAACACTCTGTCTCAAAGGAAGAAAAAAAAAAAAAAAGGCCAAGTGTGGTGGCAAATGCCTTTAATTGTAGCACTTGAGAGGCAGGGATGGGCAGAGCTCTGTGAATTTCATTCAGTCAAGTTCAAGGCCAGCCAGAGCTACATATTGAGACCCTGTCTCAAAAAAGAGGAAAGCTTTAGGTAGGATTAGGTCAAATTTCTCATTGTATTACCAAAGGACACTTAAGAAAATATTTTACTCATATAACTGAAGACTTAGTTTTCATATTATTATTAGGGCTGGTTGAGCTGGAATGAGTTACAGTCACTCTGGCTCATCTTGGCAAAAGCATTTGGTGTAGTTTTAGATTACAGCCTTGAGTAAATTCTTGAGCCAGACATGGATGGGATGAACTTTGGGACAATTTAACTATTAGGTTAGATTTTTTGACGTGAGTTAGCATAGGGTAATTCATTACAGAATGTAAGAAAACATGATTATTGTTTTTTTTTTTTTTTCCCCTGATTGTTGAGTGAGATTATTGTTTTTTATGGTACTAACTTGGTCTAAATTGAGATACATGCTTCTTTACTTTATGATGAGGGGAAAGTAATTGTTACTAAATGACTTACAGTGGCTTACTTTTGTATTTTTTTATTTTTATTTTATTTATTTTTTATTTTATTTTTTTATTTTATTTTTATTTATTTTTAATTTATTCATTTATTTGTGTGTGTGTGAATGTACTGTCTGCATGTAGGTTTGTGCACCCGTGTCGTGCAATGCCTCGGAGGTCAAACTCACTATGTAGACCAGGCTGGCCTTAACTCACAGAGATCTGCCTGCCTCTGCCTCCTGAGTACTGGGATTAAAGGCGTGCACCACCACGTCCAGCTGGTTTTCAGTCTTTTTAATTTGACTTTACAGATAAGGATTACTTAAATTAGATCAAAGTCATTTTTCTTTTTTAAGCAGTTGACTTAGAAGTCTACCAATGTCTTTATTTTGTTTATTTATTTTTGGTATTTTTGAGACAGGGTCTCCCTGTAGCCCCAGCTGTCCTGGAACTCACTCTGTAGACCAGGCTGGCCCTGAACTCACAAAGATCCACCTGCCTCTGCCTCTTGAGTGCTGGGATTAAAGGTGCGTGCCACCACGCCTAGCAGAAGTCTACCAATGTCTTTTTTTTTTTATTTATTTATTTCTGTGTATGAGTGTACTGTCTGCATGTAGGTTTGTGCACCCGTGTCGTGCAATGCCGCGGAGGTCAGAAGAGGGTCTCGGATTCCCCTGGAGCTGGAGTTCTCCTGGAATAGGAGTTTCAGACGGCTCTCGGCCGCCATGTGGGTGCTGGGGATCGAACCCGGGTCCTCTGTAAGAGCGGTCGGCGCTCTTAACCGCTAGGCCATCTCTCCAGTCCCTCTACCAATGTCTTTAAATAGAAAATTAACACTAAGGAACTAAATAATCCATTATTTTTCTTAAACTCAACTCCACTATATAAATTTGGAAGAATATTAGATTCTTGTTTGCAACATAGCAATTAGGGCTTGGAGAGAACTAGGTACCAGTAGGAAGCTGAGTCTCTTATGTGATACTTAGTCACTTTGTCAGCATGCTATCTAAGCAAATGCCAGCATGCATCCTCAGCAGCCGAGATTTGGAATTGTAAGCCAAATGCTGCTCTCTGCATTCCTGTGTTCCCGTGTCACCCTAAAGAACTTGCTGACCTGCCAGCTTGGGGCTTAGTGTAAGTTAACTGCCTGTCGTCTGACAAGTATGGCTGATGTTTGTGTTTCTCCTCTACAGACAGCAATTCCCCAGAGCAAGCCACCGTCTACATTGGCTTCTCCAAACCCTTCCCTGTCAAAGGGCTTCCAGGTACCTCCTTCAAGTGGGAGCTCAGTATCCATTAGCGCAGCACCCTTTCAAGCCATGCAGACAGTGAGTATGGAAGGGAGTGATGGCTGTTGGATAGCCAAAGTTTCTCTCACACCTGCCGCTGTTAATTGGGTGGAAGGTTTGCCTTCACATTGCTCTTATTTGGGCTGCTGGTGTTTACATTGTCCACTGGAAGTGATGTTCATGACAAAGTATTAAATATGTAATTAGAATTTTCTATGAGGGTTTTGCTTTTTTTCCTTTTGTTTTGCGACAGGGTCTCTTGGTAGCCCCAGCTGGCCTGGAACTCTCTATGGCAATCAGGGAAATCCACCAGCCTCTGCCTCCCAAGTGCTGGAATTAAAGGCTTGGGCCACCACTCCTGGCTCCAGTGAGTGTTTTGTTTTTTTTTTCTTTTTTTAAAAAATTTATTATTTTTTAATGTGTATGAGGGTACTGTCTGCATGTAGGTAGGTGCACCTGTGCTTTGCAAAGCTGCGGAGGTCAGAAGAGGGTGTCACATTCCCATGTAACTGGAGTTAAAGACAGTTCTTAGCCGCCATTTGGGTGCTGGGAATCGAACCCCGGTCCTCTGAAAGAGCAGTTGTGCTCTTAACCACTTAGCCATCTTGCCAACCCCCCAATGAGTATTTTTATCAGAGATTTGTTCCTTCTCAAAATCAGTAGGCAAAGTTATGGATTCGTGTTAAAATGTGTGTGTAAAATGTTCAATCCCCAGCATTCTTTGTCCCCAAAAGGAATATGTGAGTGATAAGCAGTTTTTTAATAATAGCTTAATATTAACTATTTACTAATGCTGCTTTACTGAGTTTCCTGGCTTTAGTAACTGGAAGTAACAGGATACATACTTGGGTGCTGTCACTGTTGACGTCTTCCTTAGATTTCATCCTGATCTCATACTGCTTCTTAGTGGTTTGTTCAAATTTGTGGGTTTTTTTTTTCCTTAATTATTTTTTATTTTATGTGTATGAGTGTATTGCCTGTATGTACGTGCATACATGTCATGCAATACCCTAGGAGGTCCAAAGAGGGCATCAAATCCCCTGGAACTGGATTTATGGATAGTTGTTAGTCACCATGTGGGTGCTGGAATTTGAACTTGCATCTTCTGCAAGAGCAAACAGTGCTCTTACTGCTGAGCCATCTCTCCAGCTTGTGTGTGTGTGTGTGTGTGTGTGTGTGTGTGTGTGTGTGTGTTTGGTCTTTTTGAGACAGGGTCTCCCTGTAGTCCCAGCTGCCCTGGAGCTCACTCTGTAGACCAGGTTGGCCTTGAACTCACAGAGATCCACCTGCCTCTGCCTCTGCTTCCCCAGTGTGCTAGGATTAAAGGCATGTGCCACCACACCTGGCTGTTGTGTGTGTTTTAAATGTGTTTTCCTCGCCGGGTGTGGTGGCGCACGCCTTTAATCCTAGCACTTGGGAGGCAGAGGCAGGCGGATCTTTGTGAGTTCAACGCCAGCCTGGTCTACAGCGTGAGTTCCAGGACAGCTGGGGCTACAGGGAGACCCTGTCTCAAAAAGACCAAAAAAAAAAAAAAAAAAAAACAATTATTTATAGCGGTAATGCCTCTATGACTGTCTCTAAAAGAAAAACAAGTTCCAGTAATATGTGTAATAAAAACAAAATATATCATTCCACTTAAAGTAAAAACTCCTTTTTAACAATCAAAATAAAAAGATTCTTTAATCCCATTTCCCTATTTAAGTAAAGGGACAGATTAAATAGTTTTCCTAGTTTCAGGCAGTCACTGAATATCTGAGTCATGACACTCCCAGTAAAGCTAGACAAAAGCTAAATTACTTTACACCAGCCAATTATCTAACAAAAACAAAACTGTTAGCTGGACCAAGCAGTGGAACAGCTCTTAAGCTTCATAAAAGATTTAAAACTTTAGATTTAGCAGTTAAAAGTTAGAAAAACTTAATAAGTAGTTTAGGACATTATAGGAATAAGGGTTTTACTTCAATAAAACTTAAAAGAAAAAAACTATTAACTTTAGGATATTAAGATATATTTACTCTAGATTTAGGATAGAGACATAAGGCCAATATTCTGCCTGCTAAAGAACTTTG
>VZQC01010668.1:133516-146962 GCA_009823505.1 Rhizomys pruinosus | reverse complement strand
TAATTCCAAACACATTTAGAGGTTCACATTTTTTTTTTTTGGTCTTTTTGAGACAGGGTCTCCCTGTAGCCCCAGCTGTCCTGGAACTCACTCTGTAGACCAGGCTGGCCTTGAACTCACAAAGATCCACCTGCCTCTGCCTCCCAAGTGCTAGGATTAAAGGCGTGCGCCACCACGCCCAGCCCCCTTTTTCTTAATTGGTCATATATAAGGTTTTTATATACAATCAGTGTGCATTGTAATAGTTCATATTAAAAGTCGATCAAGTTCATCTAAAATGCTAACCTGGCTGTATAGCACATTTGACATTATTGCCCACATGAAAAGGGAAAACAAATGGATTTACAATAACTTTTGGCCATTTTGGATTTTGAAAGAAACTGTTGGTTCTTAACCCAGTGTTCATTGTTTTGTGTGCGGCTATAAATTTTTCTGAGAAAACATAAACTGGTAATAATGGCTGGTGTTTAGGAAAGGGATTGGGAGTCTAAGAGCTGTAGTTATTTTTTATTATTTTATTAGTTTCTTGCCTTGTTTAAGTTTGTTATTACGTGCATTATGTACACCACCAATGATTTTCAACAGTTGTATTGAGACTGGCTTTCTCCCTCCATGGCGGTCATTTAGAAGTGTTACCTTTTGACCATTTCTTCTTAATATTTTGGACCATATTTCCAGGCAGTAGGTACATTTTCACAGTACAATTCCTTCCAGTTCACATATCCAAAACAAAAAATCCTGAAGATTCATCCTGAAATAGTTTGCTTCACAGGTTGGCTTTTAAAACATTTTAGTTAGTCTGTGTATGTGCACGTGTGATGTGGCATTTGTATGGAGGTCAGAGGTCAGTTTGCAGGACTTGGATGTATCTCTTTTTACCATGTGGGTCCCAGGGATCCAACTCTCTGGTCATCAGGGTTGGTGGTGAGTATCTTTACCTGCTAAGATGACCCGCTAGCCTAGTCTGCATGTTTGGTTACTCACTGTGTCATCTTGAAGAACTCTGTTGTTTACTGTGTCGTTATACACCCTGCACCTTTGATCCCATCGTTACCCAGCACTCTCTGTGTGGTGTCCCTAAGTGGTAATTATTCTGAATTTTGGTGCCAGGCTAAATATTCATGTATTCATTTTAGGAGAATTTCCATCCATGTTATAAACGATCAGGGGTATCTGGTGGTCCTCAGTCAAGTTCAAGAGGTAAGGGATACTTTCTGCATAAATTCTTTGCCTAAAGCATGCTTGTACTTCACTGTATCCTGTCAGCTTCTCCCCAAAGCACACTGCCTTCAGCATTTTATCTGTGAAGTGTTTGCTCAGACGAAATTCTGAGGAGAGAAGGTGGCAGTAGACGAGGGTGTAGAGACTGAGTGTCAGTTTGTGTTTTCCAATTTTTTTTTTTTTTGCTTGACATTGGAGAGCATAATTTACCCATAGACACAATTCCCCGTGTTGACTTTGAGTCACATGATCGTTCAGGATCATTGACTTATAATAAATAGTACTGGTGTCTGTGCATTGACTGAATAAGCAGCAGTAAAAATTTGGGGCAGCATACTTAATCATACCTGCTGAAATGAGAAGGGACCATTCAAAGATTCAGTATGATTGAGAAAATAAAGGGTTAATAATGACAACTTTGTCAGTGGAAAGCAGTGTTTTAAGAAAATGACCAGAGTCTATAATGCCTTTTCTCATTTCAAGCAATAGTTTTTATATACCACCTTTTTTTTTTCCTTTTTGAGACAGGGTCCCAGCTGTCCGGGAAATCACTGTGTAAGACCAGGCTGGCCTTGAACTCACAGAGATCTGCCTGGGATATATACCATCTTTTAAAAGATTACAGTTTTAGGCTGGGGAGATGGCTTCATGGGTAAAGTACTTACTATGTAAGCATGAAGACCTGAGTTCAGAGCTCCAGCACTCATGTGAAAAGCTGGGTGCTGTTGATGCTCACCTGTAACTGCAGTGTGAAAAGCTGGGTGCTGTTGACGCTCACCTGTAACTGCAGTGTGAAAAGCTGGGTGCTGTTGACGCTCACCTGTAACTGCAGTGTGAAAAGCTGGGTGCTGTTGTCGCTCACCTGTAACCCAGTGCTAGGAGCAGATCTCAAGGGCTTGCCGGCCTAGCCAGTTGGTGACCACCAGGATCAGTGAGACCCTCTTGGAAAATAAGGTGCAAAGGGCTTGTAGAAGACACCAACTTCTGGGCTCCACATGCATGTGGGCCTGTACACATACACACAGAAAATTAAGAAATATTAAAATGTCTTAGAAATTTAAATATTAACTTGTAAATAAGAACTGTTTGTCCTGGGGCTTAGTCTCTGTCAGAACATCTGAGTAGCTAGTAGTCAGCACTCGGGAGGCAGAGGCCAGCTGGGACTTAAGGGAGACCCTGTCTCAAACAGACAAAAAAAAAAAAAGTTCTAAAAGCCAGTATCTTCTACCTAATCTTAAACTTTCTTGAGTTCTTCTGTATTACTTTGTGTAGAAGATTGAACACTGAAGAATTAAGTGACTAAGAGTTATGAAAGAGATAAGTAAACAGAGCTCAAATATGGTTTCTATCTTTGCAAATATTAACTAGTTTTGGTAAGTTATCTAGCTGGGGAGGAGGGGACATTTTCTTGATCTTTAAAAACAAAAGTCAGTTAACACAGGATTGTCTAGGTCTTTCTTGCTTTAATCTCTGTTTTAGTAGCTAAGTAGTGTTACATGTCTCAAAGCTTTGAGAAACTCACTGTTGCTAATAAACAGCAGGGTGGAGCGACTCCTCTCAGGTGAGCAGCCCAGAGAGGGACAGTGAGACCTTTAACAGCGGAGACTCTGGGCAGGGAGACTCTCGGAGCATGACCCCCGTGGACGTGCCAGTGACAAGCCCAGCAGCCGCCATCCTGCCCGTACACATCTATCCCTTGCCTCAGCAAATGCGAGTTGCCTTCTCAGCAGCCAGAACGTCCAACCTGGCTCCTGGTACTTTAGACCAACCTATTGTGTTTGATCTGCTACTGAACAACTTGGGAGAGACCTTTGATCTTCAGCTTGGCAGATTCAGTTGTCCCGTGAATGGCACCTATGTCTTCATTTTCCACATGTTAAAGCTGGCAGTAAATGTGCCACTGTATGTCAACCTCATGAAGAATGAGGAGGTCTTGGTGTCCGCCTATGCCAATGATGGTGCTCCGGACCACGAGACTGCAAGCAACCATGCTATTCTCCAGCTCCTCCAGGGAGATCAGATTTGGTTACGTTTGCACAGGGGAGCGATTTATGGAAGCAGCTGGAAATACTCGACATTTTCAGGCTATCTTCTTTATCAAGATTGAAAGGTGGTCAGTTCAGAATTGACAATAAAAGGGTGGTGTTCTCACCAGTGGGATCCAGGGAAAAGTAGTCCTTGCCCTGGTCACTGACTGGTTTGGGAAAATGGTTCCTTGGGGAAGGAGGTTTATTTTTTTTGTTTTCTTCCTTAGGTGAAAACTTACAAGCAGAACGACAATTAGAACTAATCTGGCACTTTATAAATTGTGATGTAGCCTTGCTAGTCATGTAGTGAATGTATATTGTTTGCACTTAACTCTTAACTGTGTTAACCGTCAGTGTAATGAACTGACCGCCTCAACTTCAGACAAGTTACAATGCCTTGTTGTGCCTCAATAAAAAACTTAACTGCACCTGCAGTTGTTTCTTTGCTTAAACATTTGATTGAGAGGTAAGACTCCATCACTGATAACTGCTTTGTTTTTGTTGTTGGTTTCTTTTTGTTTTGTCTTTTTGATACAGGGTCTATCTGTTGCCCCAGCTGGCCTGGAACTCCCTGTGTAAACTAGCCTGGCCTTAATCTCACAGAGATCTACCTGCCTCTGCCTCTTTACTGCTGGGATTAAAAGTGTTAGCAGTGGGGCTGGAGAGATGGTTTAGAGAGATGGATGGCTCCTCTTGCAGCAGACCAGAGTTCAGTTCTCAGCACCAATATGGTGGCCAACAACTGTATGTAATTCCAGTTCCAGGGGATCTGACACCCTATTCTGGCCTCTGCAGGCATTGCATGCATGGGTACACTGCATATATGCAGGCAAAGCACTCATATATAGAAAATAAAAATAAGATTTTTGTATGTAGTAGATTGTTCTGTGATCACTTTTCTCTCATGTACATCTCATTTATTAAAAGATTGATGTTTGGGGCTGGAGAGATGGCTCACCAGTTAAGAGCACTGACTGCTCTTGCAGAGGACCTGGGTTCTAGTCCCAGCACCCACATGGCGGCTAAGAGCTGTCTTGGGCCAGGCAGGGTGGCGCATTCCTTTAATCCCAGTACTTGGGAGGCAGAGGCAGGGGGATCTCTGTGAATTCAAGGCCAGCCTGGTTTACAGAGTGAATTCCAGGCCAGCTGGGACTAAAGGGAGACCCTGTCTAAAAAAAAAAAAAAAAATTAATAAATAAATGAATTCATTAAAAAAAAGATTGATGTTTTCCATGGGCCAAGTTGTATATTATTCCTGAGGTTGGCTTATTTCCTTGCAGTGGGACACCTCCTCCCTCCAGCCAGCTCTCCTTTAGTGCCTACTATGTGCATGCTAGTACAAGATGTAGTAGGAGATGCACATGTAATACTCCAGTTTGCTCTCATTAAAATTTCTTTAATTGGAATAAGAAAATGTTGAGTAATCAAAAAGTGTAGGGTTTATGTTCAGGCAGTGCTGTATTTGCATCCTGACTGATCTCACTAGATGATTAAATGCAAACAATACTTAGAGCAGCTGGCTGTCAACTCACTGGGGTCTTTCCCTAGCCATTGAGTCTCTTTTTTTTTTTAAATTGGATTTTAATATTTTTTAAATTTTATTTATTTTTTATGTGTATGAATGTAGTGTCTGCATGCAGGTCTGTGCACCCGTGTTGTGCAATGCGGTGGAGGTCAGGGCATCGGATTCCCCTGGAACTGGAGTTCTCCTGGAATTGGAGTTACAGACGGTTTTCAGCCACCATGTGGGTGCTGGGGATCAAACCCAGGTCCTCTGCAAGAGCAGTCGGTGCTCTTAATAGATTACATCTATTAATTTTTTTTGAGTGAGTGTGTCTCACTATGTAGCTCTGGCTGGCTGACTCACTATGTAGACCAAGCTGGCCTCAGCCAGAGTGCTGGGATTAAAGGTATATGCCACCATGATCAGTTTCAGACTATGCATTGTAGTTAACAAATGTTGAGCATGTCTCATGGACAGCATGTTTCTTCACAACAGCTCTTGGAAGAGGACTGAGGAGGCAGGCTCAGAGGTGAGGTGTATATGCAAATTGTGACTCTGTAAGGCATGAGAGTCTGGTCTACAGAGTGAGGGCATCTGTAGAGGTAGAAGTCCTGTATGCAGAGGAACCAGAAAGCAGTGGACTCCTAACAAACTCTAGGTGAGCTAAATTATGGTTTAGGGCAATCCACTGAAATCGTAAGGGAAGCTGAGAGCAGAGTCTGAGAGGTCATGGCTCTGTGCTGACTTTTCCTATTGTTTTGGGTACCTCTAATAGCATTGTTTTTCAGTGACTTTATTGAGTCTGCCTGAATTGTAAAAAAAAAGAATGTCATGTTTATTTGAAATAAATTATTTTGAATCCGGGTGTGTTGGCACATGCCTTTAATCCTAGCCCTCGGGAGGCAGAGGCAGGCAGATCTCTGAGTTCAAGGCCAACCTGGTCTACAGAGTGAGTTCCAGGCCAGCTGAGGCTAGAGGGAGACCCTGCTTCAAAAAGACAAAAAAATTTTTATGTTAGAGTGTTTTGCCTGTATGTATGTAAGTGCACAATGTATGTGTCATGCCTGTGGAGGAGGCCAGAGAGGGTGTCAGAGGCTCTGGAACTGGAGTTAATGGGTGATTTTTTAGTTGCTATGTGGGTGCTGGGAACCAAACTGGGGTCCTTTTCAAGAGCAGCAGTTCTCTTAACCGCTGGACCATCTCTCCAGCCCTTCTTTTTTTATTTTGTTTTTGAGACAGGGTCTTCCTGTAGCCTCAACTGTCCTGGAACTCACCATGTAGACCAGGCTGGCTTTGAACTCACAGAGATCCACCTGCCTCTGCCTCCTGAGTGCTGGGATTAAAGGCGTGCACCACCATGCCCGGGCCTTTTATTTTTAAAAAGAAAGTGAAAAATTATTTTCCAAAATGTCTATGCTAGGTTATATGCCAGTATGAGTGATTGCTTCTCTGAATCAAATTGTCAACAAAGAACATGTAATAAATACCCCAGATTTACTTTAAAGAAAAATACACAAAAGATAGGGGAGACTGGTAAAACAGGGATCTGGAGGAGTTGGAACGGCTTGGTTCAGGCTGTGGGAAGGAGGTCAGTGGTATACACAGATGAATTTGGGGCTGGGTGAGCTCTACTAGGAGTTTTGCTCATCTTTGTAGGGCTCTGAGCTGGATCTGGGGACCTGAGAAGACTCCTGTGAGCCTGAAAAGCTGCTGAAGGAATTAAATATAGCCCTGGTTAAAGACAAGGAACTGAGCTGGAGAGGTAGTTCAGTAGTTAAGAGCACTTGCAGAGGACCTGGGTTGAGTTGCCAGCACCCACATGCAGCAGCTTACACTGCATGTCACTCCAGTTCCAGAGGATCTGATCCCCTTTTCTGGACTCCACAGGCATCAGCGTTTATTTGGTAAACATACAAACAGGCACACACACATACAAAAATACAAAGACAAGGAATTGGGTGTGAAGAAAGAGCACCTCTACAAACTTTCCTCATCTATATAAGGGTGTCAATGTTTACAATGTGTCAAGGGTAGTCTTGAGTAGTTAAATTGAATAGCAGAAAGGCCTGTGTAGTAAAGAATGGGTAGTTCAAGGAGAAGTGGGGAGTGGTTGAGTTGCAGAACAGGTGTCTACTATAAAAGGAGGAAGAGGGGGGTGGTTAAGTAGAAAAGAATATCGAGCTGGGTGTGGTGGTTCATGTTTGAGACCTGGGGAGGCCAAAATACCAGGATCTCTACAACTTTCAGGGCAGCCTGGGCTGCAAAGAGGGACCTTGTCTCAAAACATGGGGAGAAAAGACTATTACCAACTAGAGAAGTAAAGGAAATCAAGGTGGAGGGGAATGAAGGAGGGAGAAGGGGATGAAAGGCACAGATTTTCCACTCTGATGGTAGATGGATATGTACTAAGGGGGGGATGTTCCTGCCCAGCTGAAGGTCTGGTTTCAGGCAGCCAAGTTTTGTTTTCTTTCCTCTTAAAATCTAGATAACTGAAGCAATATATCTTCATTATCTGCTCCTGGAAAGGTCATATTCCCTCAGCTGCATTTGCTCATAGTCCTATTCACTGGGTGTAGTCAGGACCCTCTTCTGGGTTTCCCTTAGGAAAATTTTGCTGACATTGTTGTGCTATTGCAGTTGTGGGATCAGATACGGTTGTGGTGGATGGAAACAAAACCTCTGCTTGCCTTTCACTGCTTCAGTGTGAGGGTCTGGACAGTTTTCACTTTTTGTCAGAGCTTATTTGACCTCTGTGTTTCTACACTTTAAGAATATATATGTATATATATATATATTTTTTCTTCTGTATTTGTCTATTACATTGTTCCTTCATATGAAGGCTGTTGAATTCATCTTGTGATACCCAGAAATCACAGTGTTCTGGTTAAAAAAATACATGTTAAACAAATGTTCAGTGAGGGAATGGCAGGAGGAATGGTGGATCTCACATATGGAAAGAACCCCTCTTCTGGGGTTGGCGAGATAGCTCAGCGGTTAAGAGCACTGTCTGCTCTTGCAGAGGATCCCAGCTTGGTTCCCAGCACCCACATGGCAGCTGACAATCGTCAGTAACTTCACTTTACACTTCTTCCGACACTTTCTTCTGTCCTCCGTGGGCATTGCAGGACACGTATGCACTTACATACATTCAGGCAATATACTCCATACACATAAAATAAAAAAAAATTTTTTTTAAAAGAATCCCTCGTCTATAGGATACATGATCCAAGGTCCCAGCATGTCTGTCTTGGAACAGGCTCAGTTGTGATGCCCCCAATAGTTCTCGAACTAAGTACCACTGCTTTAGATATGCCTAATTTGCAACAGCTGTTAAGGAACGCCTGTTAAGGAGCATCTTAGCTCACTAGTAGACAGGTGGGAGCCCATTTCCGTACAGCATCATGGCAGCTGGCTGAAGGCGCACAGCAGAACAGTTCCCCTAAGGAGCACTAGCCCAGGGAGCCTTCCGTCGTTCCACACCACGACCGTCTGTAGGCACAGCTCCTCCATGCCCAGTCTTCCAACAGGCGCCGGGCGCTTTCCGTACAGCATCATGGCGTCCCCAATCGGAGCCCGCAACTGCACCACGCCCAGGGGAAGAGGCCGCCGTAAAGGAAGCGCCGCTTCCTCTGACTTCTCCCGCCTCCTGCCGCTGTCGTAAAGGGTGAATGGAGAGAGAGTTGTGGAGGGGAAGGAGGGAGGCCGGGGGGCGCGGAGCCGGAGTGGCGCAGCAAGTGGGTGCAGGTGGCGGGGGGTAGGGGTGGGGTGGTGCCCCGCGTTGGAGGGGGTCTGAGAGGGGCCAGGGTTCACCTCAGCCGCGGCCGGGCCTTCGGGCTCTGAGCCCAGAGCCCCCGCCCGGGGCCATGGACCTCAACCGGATCATCCAGGCGCTGAAGGGCACCATCGACCCGAAGCTGAGGATTGCGGCCGAGACGGAGCTCAACCAGGTGAGCGGCCTGCGCGTCCCTCCCCGCCCTTCCCTCTGCCTACCCCCTCCCCGCGCTTCCCCTCCTCTCTCTGCTCCCCCTCTTCTCCCCTCGCCCCCAAGCCGCTGGAACATCTGGAGCACCTGTTGGCTGCGGCGGCGTCTGCCCTGCGGCTCTTCCCCGGAGCACTCCCAAGCCCACTGTGCTCACAAAGACTCTGTGCAGCCTTGGCTGCTGCCTCGATGTGGTTGCTTTTCCTGAGCACGCCGACGTGGGATGTGGTGGGAAATTTCACAGATTCAAAGCTGATCTCTGTTTTCTAGGCCCGTCCTTTTCAGCTGTTGCTGTGGGAAACCCTGTCCACCGGCTGGTTCTGGCAGGACTCTGCCGTGGAGCTTTGCTGGAGCGCCCGGCAGGGTCACAGGATAGGGATCTGGGCAGAGCAGCCGGTTTCCATGTGCCTTCCCCAACACGTCCAGCAGTACGTGTTCAGTGATAATGTTTGAGGCACTTCTTTCAAATGCTAAAATATATGTATGACTTTAACATATATATATATATATATGTCTTCTCTTCTAACCGACCATGACATGTTCCAGTTTTCCCTCTCTTTTTCCCTCTCTGTGATTATGTATGTGTCTCTCTGTCTGTTTCTGTGTGTATGCATCTCTCTGTCTTAACATAGGGTCTCAACTATGTAGCCCTAGCTGGCCTGGAACTCAGATCCGCCTGCCTCTGCCTCCCCAGTTCTGGGATTAAAGGTCTGTACTACTATGCCCTGTCCACTTTGAAATTTTAGTAATCCCTAGCTCTAATTTCTTTCTTCTTCTGGACTTGTAAGAGGGTCCACAGACTTCCCAGCAAAACACAGATTAAAATCTCTTTGGATGGAGTGTCAGCTGTTGGAAGTTGCTTGGGTGCGCCTACTTGAGTGGATCTCACAAGGTTGCCAGATCAGTAGCCTGTAAGTCCCTGAGAACTTGATGGATGTGCCAATTATGGGGCTTTCCCTCAGGTGTAAAGAGTGAAATGCCTGGAGTTGGAACCAGTTGTGGTTTAACTAGCTCCCCATGTGATTCTGTTCCCCTTGATGTAAGGACGTTTCTCAGTCAGTGTGTCTGCTGGAATTGATCTCTGAATTTTTTTTTTTTTTTTATCTTGAGACTGTTTGCTCCCTTTTTGCCTTTTTTGAGACAGGGTTTTCCTGTAGCCCCAGCTAGCCTGGAACTCTCAATGTAGACCAGGCTGGCCCTGAACTCAGAGATCTGCTTGCTTGTCTGCTTCCTGAGTGCTGGGATCAAAGGTGTACACCACCCCACCCTGCGTGTTTTGAATAATTAAAAGATATTATGAGAAGTCTTTGTGAAGTTTAGGGTAGATTTGAGTCCAGGATCCCCAAGACATAAAAGAGAAAATGGAAACACTGGCAGGGGATGTGGCTCTGTGCTCCCTTAGCATGCTTGAGACTGGGTTCAATTTCCTGCAGGCCTGAAGCCTGCATGGAATACACATTCACACACAGAGAAGGCAGTATTGAATGAAAGTCCAAAAGGCATGCCTCAAAAAAATAAAAGGACTGTCACCCCAGAACAGGGAGAATTTAAAGTCACTTTCTTCCCTACGCTTTGTAGAGTACTCTGGCAAAGCAGGGATCCAGCAGTTAGGAAGGTCACAGGGACGGGTGGACTTGCAGTCTGTTTTGTGCACAGGGGAGATGTTTGTGTAACTTTGCAGTGTTACACTTTCTTGCCCCTAGCCTAACTTTGTTCTGATTTGTCAGCATGTAAGTGCAGTTGATGTTACAGAAGCAGAAGAGGTTGGAAGCCTGTAGAACATGGAGATAGTTAAGACTCAACCTGTGATCTTCTCATGTTCTTTTTTTTTTTTTTTTTTTTTTAAATTTTAAATTTTTTTTGTCTTTTTGAGACAGGGTCTCCCTTTAGTTTTAGCTGGCCTGGAGCTTGCTATGTAGACCAGGCTGGCCTTGAATTCACAGAGATCCACCTGCCTCTCCCTCCTGAGTGCTGGGATTAAAGGTGTATGCCATCATGCCTGGCTTATTTTTATTTTATATGTGTGAGTGTATTGCCTGCATGTGTGTGAGTGCACCCCTGCAGAGCTGCAGGAGGGCATTGGACCCCTGGAACTGGAGTTATGGACAGTTGTTAGCTGCCATGTAGGTGCTGGGAATCGAACCCAGGTCTTCTGCAAGACCAGCCAATGTTCTGAACCATTTCTCCAGCCCCTTCAAAGGTATTTCAGTCCAAATTCTGTCCACATTCTGTCCTGTGTCCTGTCTATTCAACCCACCAGAAACCATTTTTCCACAAGGTTTATGTGGTGTTGGAGATCGAACCCAGGGCTTCATGCATTTGAGGCTAACATTCTACTAACTGAGCTATATCCCCAGCCAGTCCCCTTTCCACATTTAAAAAAATTTTTTTACACATATGAGTGTACTGTCTGCATGTAGGTTGGTGCACCCGTGTCATGCAATGCCGCAGAGGTCAGAAGAGGGCGTTGGATTCCCCTGGAACTGGAGTTAAAGACAGTTCTGCCGCCATGTGGGTGCTGGGGATTGAACCCGGGTCCTCTGCAAGAGCAGTCAGGCGCTCTTAACTGCTAGGCTATCTTTCCAGCCCCCCTTTTCACATTTTAAAATCTTTATTTTTCCTGACCTGAGCATTCTAGGGAAGTGTCATGCCCCTGATCCACAAGACAGCCCCCAGCTCTTGCAATGTAGTCAAGGTCTCTCCCCAGCAGAAGGCTGTGCACAGGAAATGGGAGGATCCTGCAGAGTATGGATAGACTGCCTGGGGCCTTTTGGGAAAGCAGGTAGCTTCAGCGCAGAGGCTGTGTTGAAGATGGTGAATTCTTATGTGCAGCCATCTTCTGGTTTGATTGTGGTGTTGCTTCTATGGGAAAAGTGTTTTTTTTTTTGTTTTTTTTTGGTTTTTTTTTTTTCCCTTAGGGCATTGGAAATGAATCCTGTATCTCTTTGTTGTTCTTTTAGCAGGAGCATCAGAGGGTAGGAGTGTGTGGGTGTCTGACTTCAGAAACCATCCAGAAAGACCTAGAAAAGTGCTACTGCTCCCCCATTCTTTCCTCCTCCTCCTCTTCCTCCTCCTCCTCCTCTTCCTCCTCCTCCTCCTCCTCCTCCTCCATTTTACCCTTCTCTTCATCTTCCATCTTTTCCTTTTCTTCTTCCCCTCTTTTACTATATATATATTTTTTATATTCGGAGCCCGGGCCTCCTCCTTCAGCCTTGTAGTGTAGACTGGTGGCAGGCTTACTATGTAGACATGGTGGACTTTGAACTCCTGATCTTTTGCCTCCGCTTTGCAAATCCTGGGATTACAGGCATGTGTCATGCCTGGCTTTTAATTTTTTTTTATCGAATTTTTGTGTATGTTATACAGAACATCTCAATCAATCTTGGCTTTTAAGTTTTTTGATAGTATTGGCAGTCGAACCCAGGATGTGCATGCTAGGCTAATAACTACTACTGAGCTGTTATCCACAGCCTTAAGATATATACTTTCATTGCCAAGTTCTGGAACCCTTACTTACTTTTTGTTTTAATGTATATGAGTGTTTTGCTTACATTTAAGTGCACTCATCTTATGCAATGCCCTTGGAAGCCAGAAGAGAGTGTCACATTCCCCTGGTACTGCAGTTACTGTTTTTAGCTGCCCTGTGTTCGCGTTAGAACCTGGGTCCTCTGCAAGAGCAGCCAGTGCTCTTAAGGGCTAAGCCATCTCTCTAGCCCCCCTACTTTCTATAAAGATGTGCATACAAACCTTTTTGTCTTTTTGTAGTGCTGGGTATTAGACCCAGGGTCACACATGAGAGGCAAGTGCTCTGCCACCATGCTGCACCCTTGCCTTCACTGTTGCCCTTTGAGGGAATTTGTTTATAGAAGAGCAGGTGTGTTTTCTGAACTGTGTTTGAGTTTCATTTTAGGCTTTAGTGTGAGATTCCATGGTCATGGAGCTCTCAAGTTAGTGGGGAGACAGACATTGGGGTGTAGAAAGAGTAGAGTCTGGAAGTGTGTTGGAATATAGAAATGGAAAGTTGTCCTCTAGAGTGACATTGACTGGAGACAGGGCATGGGGCAGGAGTGGAGAGAGCAGCAAGCTCATAAAAGGCTTCACCCCACTTGTCTGCTGGGGACCAGAGGACCACACGGTATGGGGTCTTAGCCTTTATACATTCTTGCAAAACACTGGAATTAGTTAAGGAGCACAACAGTTTATTTTCAGAAAGCTTCACATATACAAAGCAGATATGCCCAAGAGTCACTGAGAAATAACCAGAATAGCTTATCTGTTAGAAATTTGAACCCCTATGAAGAACAAAATGGGATAGTATTTGTGAGTAAGGTAGTATGTGAGTGTATCTGCATTTGCTCCTGAATCTTAAAAGTTTATTTATTTACTTATTTATTGAAACAGGGTCTCCCTGTAGCCCCAGCTGTCCTGGAATTCACTATGTAGACCAGCCTGGCTTTGAACTCACAGAGATCCTCCTGCCTCTGCCTCCCCAGTGCTGGGACTAAAGGTGTCTGCCACCACACCTTATTTATTTATTTATTTATTTATTTATTTATTTTATTTTTTTTTAAACTTTATTTTATTTATTTCTGTATGTGTATCAATGTACTATCTGCATGCAGGTCTGTACACCCGTGTCGTGCAATGCCGCGGAGGTCAGAAGAGGGTCTCGGATTCCCCTGGAGCTGGAGTTCTCCTGGAATTGGAGTTTCAGA
>VZQC01010668.1:71715-128458 GCA_009823505.1 Rhizomys pruinosus | reverse complement strand
CTGTTCTAGTCTGTCTTCCATTGCTGTGACAAAACACTCTGACCGACACCAACTTGGGGAGGAAAGGGTTTATTCAGCTTACATCTCCTGGGTCACAGTTGATCGCTCAGGGAGCCCAAGGTAAGAACTCAGGGCAGGAACCTGGAGGCAGGAGCTGAAGCGCAGGCCATGGAGGAATGCTGTCCACTGGCTTGCTCCTGGCTTGCTCCCTGGCTCATGCCCAGCCTGCCTTCTTATACTGTCACTGCTCAACAATCAAGACAATACACCACAGATGTGGCCACAGGCCAATCCAATGGAGCAAATTCCCCAATTGAGGCTCCCTCAACCCAGGTGTGTCAAGTTGACACTAAAGCTATCCAGCACAGTTACTTCACTTAACATATCTTATAGTTCCATCCATTTACCTGCAAAGTTATGATGTTTTTTTTTTTACTGCTGCATAGAACTCCATTGTGTAGATGTACCACATTTTCTCTATCCCCTCATCAGTTGAGGGGCATTTGGGTTGGTTCCAGCTTTTTGCTGTTGTGAACAGAGCTGTAATAAATATAGCTGTGCATGTATCTCTGTGGTAAGATGAGTCTTATGGTTATATACCTAGGAGTGGTATGGCTGTGTTGGGTGGCAAGTTCATTCCAAATCTTCCAAGGGTTCTCCACACTGCTTTCCAAAGTGGCTGTACGAGTTTACATTCCCACCAGCAGTGGACGAGTGTTCCTCTTTCCCCACAACCTCTCCAGCACTTGGTATCATTTGTTTTCTTGATCCTAGCCAGTCTTATTGGAGTGACATGATATCTTAAAGTGGTTTTAATTTCCATTTCCCTAAATATTAGTGACATTGAACACTTTAAGATGTTTCTCAGCCATCTCTAATTCTTTACTTGTGAAGTCTCTGTTCAGCTCTTTGCTCCTTCTTTTGAGTGATTGATTTGTTTTCTTCTTTGTTTTTTGAGTAGCTTATCTACTGTGGAAATCAATGCTTTGTCAGATGTATCTGCAGGTGAAGGTTTCCTCCCACTCTATGGGTTTTCTCTTCACTTCCTTGTTTCTTTTGATGTACAGAAGCTTTTGAGTTTAATGAGGTCCCATTTGTCAATTGTCGACCTTAATTCTTGTGCAGCTGCTGTCTGATTTAGGAAGTCTTTTCCTACGCCTATGTCTTATAGTCTGCTGCCAACTTTTTCTTCTATTGCCTCCAGAGTTTTGGGTTGCATATTGAGGTCTTTGATCCATTGACTTTTGTCCAGGGTGAGAGGTAGGGGACACATCTGTTTTTTAAAGATTAAATTTTATTTTAGCTTTCTCTGTGTGTGTGTGTGTGTGTGTGTGTGTGTATGTGCGCGCACGCTTGTTCTCTCTCTCACTTGTACAGGCCAGAAGAAGGCATCAGAACCCCTGGAACTGGAGTTACAGATGGTTGTGAGCCCCCAGAAGTGGGTTCTAGAAATCTAACTCTGGTGCTGTGGAAGGGCAGCAAGCACTCTTAAGCACTCAGGCATCTCTCCTAGCCCCCCTCCTGTCTACCATTTTATTTTTTGTTATAATTTAAAAAAATTTTTTATGTGTATGAGTGTGATGTCTGCATGTAGGTCTGTGCACCCGTGTCATGCAGTGCCGCGAGGTCAAAGAGGGTGTCAGATTCCCCTGGAACTGGAGTTAAAGATGGTTCTCAGCCACCATGTGGGTGCTGGGGATCAAACCTGGGTCCTCGCAAGAGCAGTTGGTGTTCTTAACTGCTAGGCCATCTCTCCAGCCCCCTGTCTACCATTTTAAAAAATACTACTTTAGGGTCTGGAGAGATGGCTCCAAGGTTAAGAGCACTTATGCTCTTGCTGAGGACCCAGGTTCCCAGCACTCACAAGGTGGCTAACAACCATCCATAACTCCAGTTCCAGGGTATCCAATGCCCTCTTCTGACTTCCATAGGCATTGCATGAGCTGGGCACAGTTACACATACCTGTCGGCAAAATACATATACATAAAATGAGAATAAGTAAAAAAAAAAAATAAATAAATAAAATCTACTTAAACATTTGGTGACTTTCAGTTATGGATGAAAAGGAATTTACTTTTTAACCCTAAATTTCTCACTAAAGGAAGTATAATAGATTTAAGGTTCTGTGTACTGTAATGACAAAAAGAAGGGTAATTGTTAAATAGCAACAAAGGTCTGTTAAGGAAGAGTCCTTTTGGTTAAGAGAATAAAATCACTGATGAGGGTTGGAGACCTAACATTCTAGTTGGACAGGGTTAGCAACTTTGCTAAGTCACTGCCCCTCAGAAAGACTAGAGCACTCCGAGGAAGGTGGTTCACCTTGTGTTTTTTTTTTTTTATTTTAAAAAATTATTTTTGTGTGTATGAGCGTAGGTTGGTGCACTCGTGTCGTGCAATGCTGTGGGGGTCAGAAGAGGGTGTCGGATTCCCCTGGAACTGGAGTCAAAGATGGTTCTTAGTCGCCATGTGGGTGCTGGGAATTGAACCCAGGTCCTATGGAAGAGCAGTCAGTGCTCTTAACCCCTGAGCCATGTCTCCAGCCCCTCACCTTAAATTCTAAAGAGATGGTGGAGTAATTATCCCTTTTCCTTCCCAGAATTCCCACTCTCCAGTGCAGTCTCAGAAAAGCTCAGCAGCCATGATGTTCAGCTGGTCTGCTTACATTTCCTTTTCTTTTTTCTGTATCTTTTGGATGCTGGCCAGAACCAAAGTGTGCTCTTTCTGGTACTTTGAACTTCCTTACTCTTTCCGTAAGGTCCTCGTCTGACCTCCATGTCAATGACTCAGACAGCTTGACTTTTCTCCCCTTTTTTCCAGCCATTCTCCTGGGCAGCTGCTGTACAGCTTGCCTGCCATGGGGTTCTTTCCTGTAATGCTAATAAAATTGTCCTTGAGCTTCCGTTCTTAAAATCTTTTATTAATGAGACTAAGAACCCCAGAGGCGACCCAGCTCTCCCCTGTAGCATAGTGATAACTCAGACTCCATCAAAGGGTGTAGTGTGAAAAGCACACTGCTATTGGGTGGGGAGGACTAGTACTCTAAAGATGCTACTTTTCTCTACATTAACCAATTACCGTTATAAATAAATAGGAAAAGTGGTTAAAAAATTGAGTTGGATCTAGAGAGGCGGCTCAGTGTTTAAGAGCACTGACTGCTCTTGCAGAGTATCCAGGTGCAGTTCTCAGCACCCACATGACAAACTCTGTAACTTGAGTCCCCAGGGATCTGACACCCTCTTCTGACCTCCGTGGCACTGCACTTACATACACATAGGCAGTACACTCATAGCCATAAAATAAAAATATTTTTTTTTCCGAGGCAGGATCTCCCTTTTAGTACCAGCTGTCCTGGAGCTCGCTCTGTAGACCAGGCTGGCCTTGAACTCAGAGATCTGCCTACCTGTACCTCCTGAGTGCTGGGATTAAAGGTGTGTGCCACCACGCCCAGTTTATAATTTTTTTTTTTTTTGAGACAGGGTCTCCTTTTAGTCCCAGCTGGCTTGGAGCTTGCTCTGTAGACAAGGCTGGCCTTGAACTCAGAGATCCGCCTGTCTCTGCCTCCCAGTGCTGGGATTAAAGGTGTGTACCACCACGCCCGGCAGGTGTGTACCACCACGCCCGGCACTAAAGATGGTTTTTAGCCGCCATGTGGGTGCTGGGAATCGACCCGGGTCCTCTGCAAGACCAGTCAGTGCTCTTAACCGCTGATCCATCTCTCCAGACCCAAATAAAAAATTTTGTAAGCTGAGTGTGTCTGACAAGATAGTTCAGTAGGTAGCGATGCCTGCCCATTGATCATGGGGTCTGACAAGATAGTTCAGTAGGTAGAGATGCCTGCCTGTTGATCACGGGGTCTGACAAGATAGTTTAGTAGGTAGAGATGCCTGCCTGTTGATCACGGGGTCTGACAAGATAGTTTAGTAGGTAGAGATGCCTGCCTGTTGATCATGGGGTCTGACAAGATAGTTCAGTAGGTAGAGATGCCTGCCTGTTGATCATGGGGTCTGACAAGATAGTTCAGTAGGTAGAGATACCTGCCTGTTGATCATGGCGACCAGACTTTGATTCCTAAAATCCATGTAAAGATGGGAAGAACCAGCTCCACTGAATTGTCCTCTGACCCCAGCCCCCCCCACCCCAGAGAAAACATTTTTAGAAAAATGTAGTGGCCTGTACTAGCTATGTCTCAAGGAAGAGTGTTGTGTCTAGACTCCTAGGAGAAGTTTAGTTGAATACCTATGGGGGTATTCAGGGTCTGTTGCCTTCCCTGAGACTTACTAGTCATTTGAGAATGTCACTGGGCAAGGCCTGTGGCAAGACTGTGGGTATAGCCCTGGACATCCATGACAATCAGAAGGAATAGTGCTCTGTGTTGTTTGTGTCCAAGGTGACCATGGCTGGACTCAGAAGCAGATCAGAGTAAACAGCCTGTGTGTAAAACAGCCCAGCGGTACTGGGCAGGAAATCAGCACAGACTCCTGACACTGAGGAGATAGAGCAGCATGGAGGGCACCCCCCCCCCCCGTCAGGGGGTCTCTAGTTCCAGCCTGCCTGGAGTCACTATGTAGACCAGGCTGGCCTCTATCTCACAGAGATCTGCTTGCCCCTGCCTTCTGAGGGCTGGAATTCAAAGCAGGTGCCATCATGCCCAGTGTGAGGTTTCCGCTTTCTATAGCTGACATTTATGTTTGCTTGTTTTCTGTTTGTCAAAGATACATATCAAGAAAATTAAAGCCCATATAATTTGGGAAGAGGCACTTATAGGTTATAGCTTATATTAATCGCTTTTCTTCTTGTAATGAAATACCTGATAAGAACTACTTAAGGAAAGAAAGCTTTATTTGGTTCCCAGCGTGAGGGACAGTCCGTTGTGATGGGGAAGAGCTTGAGGCTGGTCAGCTTGAATCCACAGTCAGGAAGGAGACAACCTCTTTTTTTATTCAGTCTAGGATCCCAGCCCACGGGATGGTCAGCCTACACTGGGGGATGAGGCCTCCTAGCTTAGTTAATTCAACTAGAGTGTTGATATAGATATGTCAAGGTGATAGTCAATATTGACCATCACAGAAGACAAAAGGTTGACGTTATAAGTCCATCAGTAGCTCTTAGTGTTTATTAACAAACAATTAAATGTCCTTTTTCAAAGAATAGAGTGTAAGAAATTTGTAGAAGAGGGCTGGAGAGATGGCCTAGCGGTTAAGAGCGCCGACTGCTCTTGCAGAGGACCTGGGTTTGATGCAGAGGACCCAGGTTTGATCCCCAGCACCCACATGGCGGCTGAGAACCATCTGTAACTCCCAATTCCAGGAGAACTCCAGTTCCAGGGGAATCCGAGACCCTCTCCTGACCTCCACGGCATTGCACGACACGGGTGCACAAACCTACAAGCAGACAATACATTCATACACATCAAAAATAAAAAAAAAAAAGAAATTTGTAGAAGAAACACATGGCCAACATGAAGGAAAAAAAGTAACTGACTACTATTTCAACTATTATGTCCTCTGTTACTAATGAGCTTTCTTGCCCCCCCTCCCCTTCCTCTCCCCCCTTCCCCTCCCTCTCCCCCCTCTCCCTTTTCCTCCTCTCCCTCTCCCTCCTCTCCCTCCTCTCCCTCCTCTCCCTCCTCTCCGTCCTCTCCGTCCTCTCCCTCTCCCCCTCTCCCTCTTCTCCCTCTCCCCCTCTCCCTCTTCTCCCTCTCCCTCTCCCTCTCCCTCTCCCTCTTCTCCCTCTTCTCCCTCTTCTCCCTCTCCCTCTCCCTCTCCCTCCCTCTCCCTCCCTCCCTTCCTTCCTTTTCCTTCCTTTTCCTTTCCTTTTCCTTTTTGAGACAGGCTCCCTGTAGCACCAGCTGTCCTGGAACTCACTATGTAGGCCAGCCTGGCCTGGAATTCAAGAGATCGCCTACCTCTGCCTCCCAGGTGCACCACCATGCACGGCTAATAATGAGGTTTTAAAGTTTGTGGAATATACGTAAAAAATCATAAAAGTTATAATTTTATTCAATTTTGTTCTAGGACTTTTTTCACCTAAAATAGTTTTGTTACCCTCATTTCCTTCTGGAGAACTTCCCTCATGGTGAAACTTTCTTTCATTTGGACAGTAGCATGCTCAGTACTGAGTGCCAGGTGCTCTTCCCATAGACTGCCCTCTTTTACAAGCATATCTTTGTAATTTCAGTCCTACAAGATCATCAACTTTGCCCCCAGTTTGCTTCGGATCATAGTCTCTGACCATGTGGAGTTCCCGGTACGCCAGGCAGGTGAGTTGACTTTTCATCCTGCATGATTCATTTATGGCTGAAGGTAGAAAAAGACTTCTCCTTAAAACCTAAGTACCTTCAGTGTGCCCGCCAAGCCCTGCATATAGTCAGGCCAGTCAGAATCCTAGCATGGAAAGGAGAGGCACCTTATTCCCTGGAGACACGGTCTAACTGAGCCTGGAACTAGGCTGGTTTCCACTAAGCCCTGTAGTGCTGGGGTTACTGGTGAGTTAGCAGCCAGCTTTTTATGTGGGCACTGGGGATTTGTGGTCGTGTAGCAAGTGCTTTTACCAGCTGAGCCATCTCCTAAGCCCCCAGTTTCTGTTCTAGATAGAAGCAATGCTAGGGGCCTGGAAAGACAGTTCAGTGGTTAAGAGCTCTTGATGCTCTTTCAGAGGTCAGGAGTTTGGTTCCCAGCAGCCATGTGGGGCAGCTCACAACCTCTTCTAATTCCACCTGCAGGGGAACCATTATGTAAAATTCTATATTGTTAGTACCCTAAAGTGCTACGTATAAATTTATCACTGTGTTTATTAAAAATAGAGGGATCCCTAAGAACTTTATGACATTCAGTAGCAGAGAACTTATTAGCATGGCATTTAAAAAAAAAAGATGTGATATTTGCTTTAAAGAAAAATATGGTAACAATTAGAAAGAGCATTCTGTGTGGCTGTGGTTATAGTGAATTGAATTAAGATGTATTTTTTTGGGGTCTGACAAATGATTTTCCTTTCCTTTTCCCTTTCCTTTTCCCTTTCCTTTTTCATTCCTTCCCTCCCTCCCTCCCTCCCTTCCTTCCTTCGGGGTCTCTCTGTAGCCCCAGCTGGCTTGGAACTCACTGTGTAGACTAGGCAGACCTTGAACTCACAGAGATCTGCTTGCCTCTGCCTCCTGAGTGCTGGGATTAAAGGCCTGCACTACCACGCCTGGTTCCATGTTGTTTTAGATGAGGTCCTTATGTCCTAGGCTGGCCTTGAACTTGTTATGTAGTAGAAGCTGGCCTTCAGTTCTGGACCCTCCTGTTTCCACCTCCCTAGTGCATGTGCCACCGTACCAGGCTTCTGCTGATAGTCCTAGCACACTCTTCTTGGTATTGAGCAAGTACACTAGGAAGCCTCTGGTTTTGCCCTGCTTGTTTTGTAAAAGGAACAGTGGTTCCTTGTGCCTCTGAGCATCTGCACACCCTGCACTTTCAAATATTTAGAAAAGATTGTTTTGGCCAGGCATGCTGGTACACGCCTTTAATTTCAGCATTTGGGAGGCAGAGGCAGGTGGATCTCTGTGAGTTCAAGGCCAGCCTGGTCTACAGAGTGATTTCCAGTCCAGCTGGGTCTACAGGGAGACCTGTCTCAAACACCCAAAAAGAAAAATTTCGATGCTGACGAGCTAAAATAAATCTGGTCATTTGCTCCACTGCTTTTTTTTTTTTTCAGGGTATTGATCAGGACAATAGTGTTGTTAATATTTTCAGGGTGTTAGCACAGTAGCGTTCATATTATCATGTAACGTGAAGACAAGTAAGCCTCTTTTTTTCCCTCTCCTTTCTTTTTCTTTTGTTTTAAACAAGACTGGCCTGGAATTCTTTGTATTCCTACCTTAGCCCTTCAAGTGGAATGCACGGTTATTCATACACTGTCCTACCATATCCAGTTCATAAGCCCATTCATTCATTCATTCATTCATTCATTCATTCATATCATTCATGTATATGCATGTGCATATACATATGTGCATGCAGGTGTAGAGGCAAGGGGTCAATTTTAAGTGCCATTTCTTAGATGCTCACCTCCTGTTTTTTTTTAAATTTTTTTTTTATTTTATGTGTATGAGTGCTCTGCCTACGTGTAAGTGTCATGCAATGCCCATGGAGAACAAAAGAGGGCATTATATCCTCTGGAACTGGAGTTACAGATGGTTGGTAGCTGCTGTGTGGGTGTTGGGATTTGAATACTGGCAAGAATAGCCAGTGCTCTTAACATAATCTAATTTTAAACTTTGGATGCATAAAATGGCAAGAGGGGTTTCTTAAGGAAAAATGAAATTTAATACTTCATGAATTAGATTAGGGTGGTAGTGTTTTGTTTCCTAGCTCTGGGTAAATGGTTAGATAAGAGCTTGTATTGAATAATTAAAGGGAAAAGTTTGGATTATTTATGTGGTTACATCTATCTTATCTTCATTATTCTTAGTAATCTACAGTTATATATAAGAGAAATCAGTGTTTTCTTTAAATTATTACAACTAAGTTCCACTTTATATTAACTGATTGTATACATTTAACTATGTATAAATCACTCTGCCTTTTTTATAATCTGTCTTGTATGAGGCCCCATAATAGAATTCTATCTGTCTGTCTGTCTGTCTGTCTATCTATCTATCTATCTATCTATCATCTCTTTTTAGTCCTTTTGAGACAGGGTCTCACTCTGTAGCCCCAGCTGGCCTGGAATTTGCTAGCACCAGACTGGCCTGGAACTCAAAGAGATCTGCCTGCCTCTGCTGGGATTGGAGGTGTTTGCTACCATGCCTGGCTTGAATTATTTTTCATTTATTTTATTTATTTTTATTTTTTATTATTATTTTTGTTTTTTATTTTTTATTTTTGGTCTTTTCGAGACAGGGTCTCCCTGTAGCACCAGCTGTCCTGGAACTCACAATGTAGACCAGGCTGGCCTTGAACTCAAAAAGATCTGCCTCTGCTGAGATTAAAGGTGTGCACCACCATGCCCAGCTTAAAAACTGTTATTTCTTTTAAAAACAAACAAACAAACAAAAAAACCCAGGCATGGTGGCGCTTGCCTTTAATCCCAGTACTTAGGAGGGAGAAGCAGAGGGATCTCTGAGTTCAAGGCCAGCCTGGTCTACAGAGTGAGGTCCAGGTCAGGTGGGGCTACAGGGAGACCCTGTCTCAAAACAACAACAACAACAAACAAACAAACAAAAAAACCCAGGCATGGTGGCGCTTGCCTTTAATCCCAGTACTTAGGAGGGAGAAGCAGAGGGATCTCTGAGTTCAAGGCCAGCCTGGTCTACAGAGTGAGGTCCAGGTCAGGTGGGGCTACAGGGAGACCCTGTCTCAAAAACACCAAAAAAACCCAAAAAAACAAAACAAAAAAACAAAAACCCTGCAGCATTTAAGAATTCTAAGTAAGGGGACTAGAGAGATGGCTCAGTGGTTAAGAGCATGGACTACTCTTGCCGAGGACCTGGGTTCAGTTCTTAGCACTCTCTTGGTGTGTGATGGTTTGAATGAGCTTGTTCCCCATAGGCTTTAAGTATTCAGACATTTTGCCCCCAGTTGGTGGCGCCGTTTTGTGAGGGTCTTAGAAGGTGTGGGCATGCTGGAGGAAGTACGTCACAGGGAGCGGGCTTAGTGAGTTTAACAAGCTCCAGAGGCTCTCTTGGCTTCCTGTGCTCATTGGAGATGTGAACCTTGGCTTTCTGCTCCAGCCCTGGCCACCATGCCTCCCCACCACAATGGACTCTTAATTCCCTGGAACCATCAATCATAAACTCAAATAAACTCTGGTCATGGTGGTTTTATCACAGCAACAGGAAAAGTGACTAACACATGGTGGCTAACAACCATCCATAATTCCAGTTCAGGGGATCTGACACCCTTTCTTGACCTCCATGGGGATTGCAAAACATGGGTGGCTGTACATGTAGGCAAAACACTTATTTACATAAAATAAAAATATATAAATACTAAAAAATCAATGTAAGTTGCTTTTTTTCACCAGACTTAAATCCTACTGTCTGAAACTACTGTTCCTTATTTTCAGGGATAGTGTTATAGGGATTGAAATGGTTCTGGTTTTTAAAATTTTGAGACAGTCTCATTTTGTAGCCTTGGTTATCCTGGAATTCACCATGTAGACCAGGCTGAACTTGAACTCACAGAGATCTGCCATGCCTTTGCCTCCCGAGTGCTGGAGTCACCATACCTGACTTGAAATGGTTCCGTGTATGATGTAGTTGATTTTCTTTTTGCATAGATTAGTCCCATGTCATCAGTTTGAATTACATACAGGTTAGTCCATTTCCTGAGGTCATTCATTCACTCTTTTGAACTGTCCACAGTTTACTCCTTGCCAATTACATTATAGAATATAATAATTGTGCTGAGGTAAATGAGATCTTTAGTACATAGCCTGGTTTAAATGAAAAACAAGAAAACCCTCACACATATGCATACTTTTTATTTATTTTTCATTTTTTTTTTTTTTTGTCTTTTCGAGACAGGGTCTCCCTGTAGCCCCAGCTGTCCTGGAACTCACTCTGTAGACCAGGCTGGCCTTGAACTCACAAAGATCCTCCTGCCTCTGCCTCCCAAGTGCTAGGATTAAAGGCGTGCGCCACCACGCCCGGCTATCCTATTTTTCATTATTTTTTATGTGTACTGTTGCATGTAGGTTGGTGCACCTGTGTTGTGGAATGCTGCAGAGATCAGAAGAGGGCATCGATTCCCCTGGAACTGGAGTTAAAGACGGTTCTTAGCTGCCATGTGGGTGCTGGGAATAGAACCCGGGTCCTCTGCAAGAGCAGTCGGTGCCCTTAACTGCTGAGCCATCTCTCTAGCCCCACACATATGCCTACTTACCACTGAAGTAATTTTTTGTTTTTACTCAAATACATTGAAATCTTAGGTCAAATATTGCATCAAAATTTATGAAAGAGGGCTTATAATATGTTAAGTTTGTAACTTAATTAAATTTGTCACATTTTAGCCTATACAGAACATGTTGGTTTATTTTCAGTGGTGAAATGCTTTTATTTATGTGTATGAATGTTTTATCTGCACCATGTGTCTGCAGTGCTTGTGGAGGCCAGAAGAGGGTGTCAGATTCCCTGGAACCAGAGTCATGGACAGTTGTTAGACATCATGTGGGTGCTGGGAACTGAACGTGGGTTCAGTGCTCTTAACTGCTGAGTCATCTCTTCAACCCCCAATGGTGAAATGTTTTTAACAGCTATTTTAGTTTATGTTAAAAGTGGAGTGGAGGAAGCACTGAAGGAGGTGAAGAGAAAAGCTGTGACTTCTGCAGTGTGGGTCTTATCTGCTTACATGTACATGTACGTGAGGACATATGTTTACATTCAGGTTAGACAGCTTCCCATCTTTTCCTCCCCCTTTCTTCCCTAGCTTTTTTTCCTTTTTCTTTTTAGACAGGATCTTATACTGTAACCAAGGCTAACTTTGAACTCATTATATAGCTCAGACTGGCCTTAGACTTGCAGTAATCTTCCTGACACAGCCTCCTATGTACTAGGATTACAAACACAAGCCACCCTGGCCCAGCTACATCTCCTCTTAAAACTTTACAGCAGAGAAACTGTGGAGATGGCTTGGTGGATAGGATTTGAGGACCAGAGTTCAGATCCCCATAATTGCATGTAGAAGCCAGGCAGGTGTGCTGGCCGCCTGGAATCCCAGCACTTGGGAGGAGAGATGTGATATTTGGGACAAGCTGACTAGCCAGACTAGCCAGAACTGGTGCATTCCAGATTGTTCAGAAACCTTAATGAGGTAGGGAGGGAGGGAAGAAGACACTCAATCTAACTTTGGGCCTCTACATGCACACATGTGCATGAGGATGCACCAGCACATATGGGGATATGCACATACAAGAACACCGCAAACATATATACCAGAAAAATAACCTTATATCATTAATTTCAGCTAATTTTTTCAAATGCTAATAGAAACAGTAATTGATTTATGTATTTTGGTAGAAACAATCAGATAAAAAGTTCTTGAGATTTTTCTAAGTATTTTGAAGGCCAATGTTTAGTCTTTATGAATTATAAATAATAAAGACCTCAGAGGGTTAGATGTAAAGAGCACAGATGCTCTCAAATGGCAGTGCAGGAGGCAGGAGCACAGTCAGCAGCAGCGTGACTGCAGGAAGTGGAACCTCACAGCTGTGCAGCAAGAGGCCTGAGCACGGGGAGCTTTCTGATCTCGCTTGTAAGCCTCAGTGCCTTGTGCTCAGTCTAAGAGCAAGTACCTGATTCCAGCTTACCTTCCCATCACTCGAAGGTGCTCTGCAGCTGGGTGGTGTGTCTGTCTGGCACTGCGTTCAGTTCTTTACTGTTTGAGCTCTGAGGCTGAGTTGAAGTCATCCTCTTGGTGTTAAAACATCTGTTTTCCTCTCAAACTCAGCTGCCATCTACCTGAAGAACATGGTGACACAGTACTGGCCAGACCGGGAGCCTCCGCCCGGAGAAGCCATATTTCCATTCAACATCCATGAGAATGACCGGCAGCAGATCCGAGACAACATCGTGGAAGGGATCATTCGGTCTCCGGATCTGGTGAGGTAGGCTGGGCCTGTCTGTGTGATTTGAAGAGGTGGGTGTCAAGGGCTGTGATGGGCTGTTGGATGCAATCTTCAGCCTTGTTTTTGTTTCTCTGTTTTTTTATTTGTATTTTAATTATTTTTATTTTTTTATTTTTTTGGTCTTTTTGAGACAGGGTCTCCCTGTAGCCCCAGCTGTCCTGGAACTCGCTCTGTAGACCAGGCTGGCCTTGAACTCACAAAGATCCGCCTGCCTCTGCCTCCCAAGTGCTAGGATTAAAGGCGTGTGCCACCACGCCCAGCTATTTTTATTTTTACTTTAATTTGTTTTTCTGTCTTTTTTGAGACAGGGTTTCTCTGTAGTCCAGGCTAGCCTCAAGCTTGCTATGTAGCTGAGGATGACCTTGAACTTTTGATCCTCTTGCCTCTACCTTCCAGGTGCTGAGATTATAGGGAGTACCTCTAGGCTTCATTTATGTGGTGTTAGGGATTGATCTAGAGCCAGGGGTATGCTGAGAAGCACTTTACCAACTGAGCTGTGACTCCAACCTGGGAACTGCATTTTAATTTCCACTTAGTTTCAGTTCATGGCTTGTGGTACTTGCATGAGACAGCGTAGCTTGAGTTATAAATTTTTCGGTCTTAAAATAGAAACACTAGCTAGGTGTGGTGGTGCATGTCTTTAATCCTAGCACTCAGGAGGCAGAGGCAGGTGGAGCTCTGTGAGTTCAAGGCCAGACTGGTCTACAAAATGAGTTCCAGGACAGCTGGAGCTACATGGAGACCCTGTCTCGAAAAGACCAAGAAAAAAAAAAAAAAAAAACAAAACCAAAACACTTGACGGGCCTGGTGGCACACGCCTTTAATCCCAGCACTCGGGAGGCAGAGGCAGGTGGATTTTTGTTAGTTCAAGGCCAGCCTGGTCTACATAGTGAGCTGCAGGCAAGCTGGGACTAAAAGGAGACCCTGTCTCAAAGACCAAAAAAAAAGAAACATTTACTTCTATATATGAGTCAGGAATAAGGTTTCCTTTGCAAATGGGGGAAGGTTAGCAGATGAAGTGGTAAGGTTGAAATTGTTTAATTCAGATGTTAGGTACAACATGGGCCCTGCACATTAGTGAGAAGGGAAGGCAGTGTGAGGGGAAACAGAAAGAACATGGGTGAGTGGATGCTTGGTTATTTTCTTGGGCAGAGAGTTGGTATACTCACTGAAGAAAAGCACTCTTACTCCCAGTGGTTGCCCAGTGCAAATCATGGTCCTGGCACCCATCTGTCAAATCATAGACCTGGCACCCTTCTGTCAAATCACAGTCCTGGCACCCATTCTGTCAAATCACAATCCTGGCATCCATCTGTCAAATCACAGACCTGGCACCCATCTGTCAAATCACGGACCTGGCACCCATCTGTCAAATCACGGTCCTGGCACCTGTTCTGTCAGATCACGGTCCTGGCACGCGTTCTGTCAGATCACGGTCCTGGCACGTGTTCTGTCAGATCACGGTCCTGGCACCCGTTCTGTCAGATCACGGTCCTGGCACCCATCTGTCAGATCACAGTCCTGGCACCCATCTGTCAGATCACGGTCCTGGCACCCATCTGTCAGATCACGGTCCTGGCACCCGTTCTGTCAGATCACGGTCCTGGCACCCATCTGTCAGATCACAGTCCTGGCACCCATCATCTGTCAAATCATGGTCCTGGCACCCATCATCTGTCAGATCACGGTCCCGGCACCCGTTCTGTCAGATCACGGTCTGGCACCCATCTGTCAAAAGGCCCCTTTCCCGTCCCCTGAACCTCCCAGGTGTGCACAGTAACACATTGGAGATTTCTCCTGCCTTCCCGTGCTTGGCTTGAAGGTAGAAAGGACTTGGAGGTTCATCTCAAGATAAAATTGTAAGATTTATGTTAATTATTATTTTTGTGTATTCCATGTACCATGTGTGTATTGTTACCCTTGGAGGTCAGAAAAGGATGTTGGATCCCCTGGAACTGGAGTTACAGGCATCTATGAGCTACCTGATGTGGATGCTGGGAACTGAACCTGGGTTCTCTGGAAGAGCAGTAATTGCTCTTACCCACTGGGCCATCTCCCAGTCCTGCAAGATGAAATTTCAAAGTGTGAAGCTTCAGCTTTACTGCATGCCAGTGCTACCTGCTCACTGTTTAGAGAGCCGCTTGTGCAGGGCTCCATGTCTTTTGCAAGACTGTCCTCGGTGCCTTTGCCCTTCCCATGTCTTGAGACCCCAAAGACACTTGCTTTTTATTCTCTAATTTTGTTTAAAGATATTGCAGAGAACATCGATTTGGTATTATAAGGAGGACTATTATGATTGTAACAGTTTCTGTGGAGCATAGTTATTGGTTGTTCAACTAAACACTAGATTGTTTATTAAAGTATTTACCTTTGACAGTTTGGAATCCTGGGATTGGAGGTCTTTCGTGGTTGGTAGACTGCTTGTCTAGCACGCAGGAGGTCTTGGGTTCATTCCCCAGCACACTCTGGGCATGGTGGCACACACCTTTAATCCCAGCACTTGTGAAATAGAGGCAGGAGGATCAGTTCAAAGTCATCCTCAACTACATATTGAGTTGGCAGTCAGCCTGCACTACATAAGACCTTGTCACAAAGCAGTCAGCCAACCACCAAAAACTACAATTTATTTATTTTTTAATTTTATTTATTTCTGTATGTGTATGAATGTACTGCCTGCATGCAAGTCTGTGCACCCATGTCGTGCAATGCCGCAGAGGTCAGAAGAGGGCGTTGGATTCCCCTGGAACTGGAGTTCTCCTGGAATTGGAGCTTCAGACGGTTCTCAGCTGCCATGTGGGTGCTGGGGATCGAGCCCGGGTCCTCTGTAAGAACGGTCGGCGCTCTTAACCGCTAGGCCATCTCTCCAGCCCCCCAAAACTACAATTTAAAATCCTAATTTTGCCAGGTTAATTTTCCGATTGTTTATAAATGACCTCAATATATTTGGTGATAATAGTGGTAACATATAGAAGGGACATTTTAAGGTCTTGCGTCTTGTAACTTTGTCTTTTGCTGGGATTCTCATTTTCTGTTTTATTTCTCTTGTTGCTTTTTTTCCCCACTTTTTTCTTTGGAAATAGTTCCTAGCTTTCCTCTCTTCAGAAATCATCTGGCAAATCCATTTCTTTGTTATATTTAAGGCACAAAAATTAGTGTCTTTGTTTTCACTGGTGTAGCACACAGTGCTGTCTCTTTAATGAGGTCTAGGTTTGTCCATTTGGTAGATGTTATGTGTGTGTGCATATATGTCACCTTGTACACACTAGGGTGGTGCTCTACTACAGAGCTGTACCCAACCCTAGGCCTATTCGTATCTATTCTGTTTGTCTCTCTGTGTGTGTGTGCATAGATATCATCTGTCTGTCATTATCATCTGTAGTCCTACCCATGCATGTGTGTCTGTGTCTATATTTCCATCTGTCGCTCTACCCTCTCTGTGTGTGTCTGTGTATCTCTCTATCTCTATCCTCTCTTTCTCTTTGTGTGGTATGTTTGTGTATTTGTGTGTTGCATGTCTGAGTGTCTGTATATCTATGTATCATCTGTCATCTCTACCATCTCCCCCCACCCCGTTACCCTGTGTGTTATCTCCATCTCTCTGTATCTTCTGTGTGTGTATCTCTGACTTTATCCTGTGTGTGTGTGTGTGCATGTGTGTGTGTATGCATATGCATGCATATCTTTATGTGTCTGTGTGTGGCTGTCATCTGTGATCATCTATCTATATCACCTATCAGTCATTTGTCTTCTATCATCTGTCTATCATATATATCTTCTATATCATCCAACTGTCTATCATCTATCGTGTTTCTTTTTCTCTGTATATGCATTTCTCTGTGTTTATACCTTTATCCTCTCTCTCTGCTTCTGTGTGTGTGTGTGTGTGTGTGTGTGTGTCCCTCTCTGTGCATGTGTTTTTGCCTTTGCTGGAGAGTGAAGCCAAGGGATTATGTACACTGTTCCTTTGGGATATGAAAACCATAATATAAAATATAAAAAGTAAGAAAATTTATAGAGTCTATGTAGATTCGTTGCTTTGACATATTTGGAAAATCTTAAAATTTATTTGAAAATTTATTTTTATTTTATGTGTATGAGTGTATGGCCTGCATGTGTATAAGTGCACCTGTGTCATGTGTATAAGTGTATTGCCTGCATGTGTGTAAGTGCGTCTATGTCATGCAATATAGGAGGACAGAAGTGGGTGTCTGATCCCCTGGAACTTGAGTTTGGACAGTTGTTAGCCATCATGTGGGTGCTGGGATTCAAACCTAGGTCCTCTGCAAGAACAGCCAGTCTTCTTAACCACTGAGCCATCTCTCCAGCCCTTAAAATTTATTTTTAAGTTCATTTAAAAAACCTTTTTTAGGATAAAAGTTTCATTCATTTTAGGATATATCCCCCCATTCGGTTCATTTTTCAGTAAGTTGAGCCACTGAGGAGATTTTTAATAGGATCACCTTTCCAGGCACCCACATTATATACCATTATTTGTGACATAAACATGTTAACACACAATGCTGTCCCGCATGATCACATCCTTCTGGATGTAACTAGATTAGCATCCTAGGTTATGAAGGTACATCGTGTGTTCGCACTTCAGACTTGGTAATGACACATTTCTCTGTGGTTTCCACGTGCACTGATGCCAGTAATGACATGTTTTTCTGTGTTATCTGTGGTACTGCTGCAGGACTGTAATGGTATGACACAGACAAGGGGAGTTAGAGAACTTGTGTGTCAAATGTTGGTGGTCTTTGGTGTAAGAGACTTGTAACTCCTTTAATTTTGGCCTTTTCTCCTCCACCTTACAGAGTCCAGTTAACAATGTGTCTCCGTGTCATCATCAAACATGATTTCCCTGGTCACTGGCCTGCGGTGGTTGACAAGATAGACTACTACTTACAGTCACAGAACACTGGGAGCTGGCTTGGCAGTTTGCTGTGCTTGTATCAGCTGGTGAAGACCTATGAGTAAGTCCATTTGCACTGGCCACAGGGAGCTGCCTTGTGTCACCATGGAAACAGGCCCCTAGATGGTCTGCTATGGGGCTCTGCAGAGTCATGACAATGTGGATAATGTTAACTCGAACACAGCTAACACACTGTTTACTTGCTGCAGACTCAATGGCACTTCAGTTTTCTAGTGTGTGCTGCTGATTCCTGAGGCAGTGAGCGATGAACTAAGTGCTTCTTACACTTGTCAGACTCAAAGGAGCGTTTGTCAGTAGCTTCCCTTGGATTTAGCATCTGTCTTCTAGTGAGCATCTTGTTAAGTGGACTGGGTGGAAATGGGGCGTAAAGGTTGCTGGTGAGGTGCAGGACTAGGATCACAGTTGGTACTCCCTGTGGAGAGGAGAAGTGCTGCTTTTGCTTATACCATCTTTTGAGACAGGGTCTCATGTGGTAGCCCAGGCTGGCTACCACATGATAGTCCTTCTGTATCAGCCTCCTGAGTGCTGAGATTATAGGTGTCAGCCACCATCCCCAGCTAGCTTTCCTCCTCCTTTTATAAGATATGTTAATGTTTATTTTGAATGTATGAGTGTTTTGCCTCCATGTGTGGCTGTGAACCACGTCCATGCAGTGCCTGCATTGTGAGAGGCCAGAAGATGGCATTGAGCTGCCATGTGGGTGCAGGGAATAGAAACTGGGTCCTCTACAAGAGTAGTCAGTGCTCTTAACCACTGAGCCAGCTCTCCAGCCCTTAGTTTTCCTTTTTTTTTTTTCTTGTCTTTTTGAGACAGGTCTCCCTGTAGCCCCAGCTGTCCTGGAACTCACTCTGTAGCCTAGGCTGGCCTTGAACTCACAAAGATCCACCTGCCTCTGCCTCCCAAGTGCTAGGATTAAAGGCGTGGGCCACCATGCCTGACCCTAGTTTTCCTTCTTTAAGCTGGTACTTTAGAAGCTTTTGCAGAATATTTAGAGAATCTTTTAGATTGAGAGAAGAAGTGATCTGAGAGCGCCTAGACTTCTAAAGTATGTTTCTTTCAATGTGAAAGAAAAAAAAATTTATCTGTTATTTACATACAACATGATGTCTAAGCTAGCATATCTGTTTGCATTTTTTAGGGTTAATTATAGTTTGGTGAGAGTTAAATACCAGAAAAATTCACATATGAAACTTAACAAATAGGCTTGGATCAATCCCTCCCTTGCTGGAGATCAGACAAACCCAGGGCCTAGTGCGGCCAAGCAGGGGCCACATACCCAGACCTTAGTATTTTGAGACAAAGTCTTGCTTTGTGGCTTGGGCTGGCCTTGAACTCAAGTTCCTTCTAGTTCCCCTTCCCTCCTGCTGGGATTCCAGAGTACAGGTATTCAGCCTTGAACTCTTGAAGTCAGATTCAGGTAGCTGCCTACAGCAAAGGTGTCTTCTTCCCTCAGCTCCTTCCCGCTTTATCCCAGCTGTCCGAACAGAAACAGTGCTTTGCATATTTTGGGTTTTATGTGGCTAATTTTTTTTTAGTCTTTGGGGGAAGAGGGAGAAATTACCCTTCTGTCTGTCTTTGCTCACAGATACAAGAAAGCTGAGGAAAGAGAGCCTCTCATAGCTGCCATGCAGATATTTCTGCCTCGGATTCAGCAGCAAATCGTGCAGCTGCTTCCTGACCCCTCCCATCACTCTGTGTTGCTGCAGAAGCAGGTTCTGAAAATCTTCTATGCGCTCGTTCAGGTTTGTTCTACTGTAGGAGATAGACCTAGAGCCTTGGGTTTTGCCTATCCCAAGGAAGGTGCTTAAGTCTGTTACTACTAAAGTCCTATGTTCTTACCTTAGTGGGAAGCAGGCTCACAGAAATCCACTTAGTTGGCCACGATCAGTGGGTGTCTTTGTGCTACCTCTCAAGGTCTAGAGTCCCAAGACATCAATAACCAAGGTTGTGGCTTGACCTAAAACTTGTAGTTACAATCAAAGTACCCTGTCTGCAGGTTAGGTGTGATTATTGAAGAGGCAGGAAGCAAAGAGAGTCCATCACATTGATGGCTATTTCTCTGCCTTCAACCAACTTTAAGACAGCACAGGAAACCAAGTGGCTCATTCCCCTTGATGTAATCATTAATCAACTCTCCTCCTCTTTGGTGGGTGTTAATATGGTGATTAAGAATAATTAGAGCCACGTGCCTTTAGTCCCAGAGATTCATCATGGGATTAATCTTTGAGTTCAAGGCTAACCTGGTCTACATAGTGGTTCCAGGCCAGGTGGGGCTACAGGGAGACCCTGTCTCAAAAGACCAAAAAAACCAACAAAAAAGAATAATTAGAAGAGAGACAGAATGTTTTTAAAATATAAGAATAGTTGAAAAAAAAAAAAAAGTTAACTTGGCCTGGTGTGGTGGTGCACGCCTTTAGTCCCAGCACTTTGGAGGCAGAGGCAGGTGGATCACTGTGAGTTCAAGGCCAGCCTGGTCTGCATAGTGAGTTCCAGGATAGCTTGGACTACAGGGAGACCCTGTCTCAAGACCAAAAAAAGAATAGTTAACATTAAATTAAGGAAAGATTTGGGTCAATAATTTAAGCCTAGGAGGAAGAATCAGGGGTCAGTCTGAATGAGTGGATTAAAGCTCTGTTGTGTGCTCTCTGGGTACTTTCTTCTGATGGGAGGGCAGGCCACTCAATCGGGGAGCCAAGGAGAGCTGGAATCTGTTCTTGGCTTCATTTGACTTGGGTCTTTGGACTTCTTTAGAACATTTCACTTCAGTACAGAGTTAGAGATGTAATAGAGTCTCCTCCCTCAAGGTTTAAAAAAATTACTTAATTAATTTGAGTCAGGGTTCTGGCTGGCCTATGACTCACTATGTAGACCAGGCTGGCCTTGAACTCATGGAGATCTGCCTGCCTCTGCCTCCTCAGTGCTGGGATTAGAGGCATGCACCACTATGTCACCTGTCCCTTTTTTAAGCTTTTAGTAGTGGCAGTTGGAGGCCCTTTTTTTTTTTTTTTTTTTAAATTTCAGGCCAGATTTAAGGGAAAGAGAGAAGGAAGGAGGCAGATCTCAGAAAATAGAATATTAGGCAAATGCAGTCCTTCACACTTTGAAAAAGTCAGGGAAGAAAGATGCATGGTATCTTTTTTAGAGTTGGTGTGAGGGATTTCCTAGGGAGGCCACTTCTGCCTGCCCCCACCTCCTGAGTGCTTAGAGTGCTGGGATTAATGGTGTGCATTACCATACCCCGCTTCTGCCTGTTTTCCTCCCTCCCTCCCTTCCTCCCTTCCTCCCTTCCTCCCTCCCTCCCTTCCTCTTTCCCTTCCTTCCTTCCTCCCTTTCATTTGTTTTTTTTTGTTTGTTTTTTTGTTTATTTTTTTCCTCCCTTTCATTTGTATGAGTGTATTGCCTATATGTAAGTGTACCTGTGTCATGCAGTGCCTGCAGAGGCCAGAAAAGGGCATCAGATCCCCTGGAACTGGAGTTATGGATGGTTGTTGTTAGTTACTATGTGGGTGCTGGGAATCCAGCCTGGGTCCTCTCCTAGAGCAGACAGTCCTCTTAACTGCTAAGCCATCTCTTCAGCCCCCAGCTTGTTTTCTTATATAACCTAGGACCACCTAACCAGGGCTAATACCACCCACAGTGGGGTGGGCTTTCCCACATCAATTAGCAATTGAGAAAATGCTTCACAGATATGACTATAGGCCTGTCGGTTAAAATCATTGCCTTAGTTGAGGCTCCCTCTTCCCAGCTGTGTCCAGTTGATCACGGAAGCTATCCAGCACACAGCTTTACAGGAGGTAAATGTTATACTCAGTGAGATACTTTGGTATTATGGATACAGTGACTAGCCCATTTATTCAGGGGCTAGACTTGCCCTTTGCTAAGGGAAAAATAAATGTTTATGTTTATAGGTCTTTTAAAGTTAAATTTTAGGTTGAATCATGAATTGTTGGGTTTTTGCTCAAATATTAGTTATTTGATGTATTTTAAACTCTCGATATAAAGTACTGATTTGTAAGAGCAGAAGGTTCACTGTCTACATTGCTGTGTTTTCCAGTATGCACTGCCTCTTCAGCTAGTGAATCACCAGACCATGACAACTTGGATGGAGATCTTTCGGACGATCATTGACAGGACAGTCCCTCCTGTAAGGCAGTGCTCTGAGGGAAACCTGGAAATGGGTTGGAATACTTGGGTTATTTTACTACCCAGTCTGCTCTTTGAAAAAAATCTACTATTATGATAATTAATGAAATGATAAAATAATTCATAATACCTTTAGAAAGCTCAGATCAGCAGGAATAATGGAACACTATGTTTAATTCTACTAAAAGTTGTTAATGTTTTACAAAGTTGATATAATAACCCTCTAGTCTTTTTTTTTTCTTGCAGCATAGTTGGTATTTTATTTATAAGTAGTCCATGTAACATAACTTTAAATTTGTCTTTCACCAAAAATGAAATATGAATATTTAAAAATTTTTATTTTATGTGTTTGAGTGTATTGCCTGCATGTGTGTAAGTGCACCGTGTTGTGTAATGCCCATGGAATCAGAAGGCAGTGTCTGATTCCCCTGGAACTGGAGTAACAGATAGTGTTTAGCTGCCATATATGTGCTGGGAATTGAACTGTGGTCCTCTGCAAGAACAGTCAGTGCTTGGGGCTAGAGAGATGATTCAGCAATTAAAGAGCATTGACTGCTCTTGCAGAAGACCCGGGTTCCATTCCCAGCACCCACATGGTGGCTAAGAACCATCTTTAACTCCAGTTCCAGGGAAATCTGACACCCTCTTCTTACCTCTGCAGGATTGCACGACACGGGTGCACCAACCTACATGCAGACAGTATACTTATATACATAAAAAATAATAAATTATTAAGCCTGGCGTGGTGGTGCACGCCTTTAATCCTAGCACTTGGGAGGCAGAGGCAGGCGGATCTTTGTGAGTTCAAGGCCAGCCTGGTCTACAGAGTGAGTTCCAGGACAGCTGGGGCTACAGGCAGACCCTGTCTTAAAAAGACAAATAAATAAATAAATAAATAAATAAATAAATTAAAAAAAACAGTGCTATTAACTGTTGAGCCATCAAAGTATGAATATTTAAAATTTTTTTATTTTATTTTTAATTATGTATGTGTGTATGACTGCCTGTAGGTATGTGTACATGAGTGCAGGTGCCAGCAGAGGCCAGAAGATTGGGTTCCCTGGAGCTGGAGTTACATGCAGATGTAAACCACCTGATACAGTTGCTGGTTTCTCTGCAGGAGCAATGCCTGCTCCTAATTGTTGAGCCATCTCTCCAGCTTAAAATAAAAATATTCCTTTATTAAAAACATTTTTTCTTATGTGTGAGTATATTGCCTGCATGGATATAACTGCACTCATGTCATGCAATGCCCTTGGAGTCAGAAGAGGTGTCAGACCGCTGGAACTGGAGTTATGTTAGCTGCCATGTGGGTGCTGGGAATTGAACCCTGATCCTCTGCAAGAGCAGCCGGTTCTCTTAACCACTAAGTCATCCTCCAACCCTGAAATATGAATATTCTTAATGTTTTCATGATTATGACTTTTAAATTTTCTTTTACATTATTTAGTGTGTGTGAGTGTGCATGTGGTGAGGTGTCATGGTACATATATACAAGTCAGGGGACAACTCATGGTCTTTTTCCTTCCTCCATATGGGTCCCAGAGATCAGACTCAGATTATCAGGCTTGGTGACAAGCACCTTAACTCGCTGAGCCATCTTGCCTGCCCTTATGACTTTTTTTTTTTTTTTGTCTTTTTGAGACAGGGTCTCCCCGTAGCCCCAGCTGGCCTGGAATTCACTATATAGACCAGGCTGGTCTTGAACTCGCACAGAAATCCACCTGCCTCTGCCTCTGTCAGGATTAAAGGCATGCACCACCATGTCTGGCACAGTAGTGTTTTTTCATCCATGAAATTAACTTTTGTAGTTTTGAAACTTGGCTTGGCCTGAAAGTACACTGTTCTTTCTGTATGTTTGGGCAGGATGAGCCTGGGGTCTCGCAGATGCTAAGCACACAGTTAAGCACACTATCTTCTTCTGTTGCCCTCATCTGTTATATACTTGTAGTTTGGGCAGGATGAGCCTGGGGTCTCACGGATGCTAAGCACACAGTTAAGCACACTATCTTCTGTTGCCCTCATCTGTTATATACTTGTAGTTTGGGCAGGATGAGCCTGGGGTCTCACGGATGCTAAGCACACAGTTAAGCACACTATCTTCTGTTGCCTTCATCTGTTATGTACTTGTATGTTTGGGCAGGATGAGCCTGGGGTCTCAAGGATGCTAAGCACACAGTTAAGCACACTGTCTTCTGTCGCCCTCATCTGTTATATACTTGTAGTTTGGGCAGGATGAGCCTGGGGTCGCACAGATGCTAAGTACACAGTTAAGCACACTATCTTCTGTCGCCCTCATCTGTTATATACTTGTATGTTTGGGCAGGATGAGCCTGGGGTCTCACGGATGCTAAGCACATAGTTAAGCACACTGTCTTCTGTCACCCTCATTTGTTATATACTTGTAGTTTGGGCAGGATGAGCTTGGGGTCTCACGGGTGCTAAGCACACTGTCTTCTGTCGCCCTCATCTGTTATATACTTGTAGTTTGGGCAGGATGAGCCTGAAGTCTCACGGGTGCTAAGCACACAGTTAAGCACACTGTCTTCTGTTGCCCTCATCTGTTATATACTTGTAGTTTGGGCAGGATGAGCCTGGGGTCTCACGGATGCTAAGCACACAGTTAAGCACACTGTCTTCTGTTGCTGTCATCTGTTATATACTTGTAGTTTGGGCAGGATGGGCCTGGGGTCTCACGGATGCTAAGCACACAGTTAAGCACACTGTCTTCTGTTCTTATTTTGAAACAACTTCTGTTTTAATGTTCCCATGTAGACAGTAAACAGTTCAGTGAGTCGTGCAGTAGTGCTGTTCCCATCTCTGAGATCAGAACGTAGAACTTTCTCATCTTCTCTTGGTGCCTTTTTTTTTTTTTCCTCACTTGTTCCCTGGAAGGTAGAGGTAGGTGTGAGCACCAGCACTGGCCAGGAGTAGTTTGCTCTATTTATTGAATTCCTAACTAGCCATGTGTAAACAAGAGCCTATATACATAGCAATCTCATGTCTCACCGCGACTTAATCTGTACCAGAATTTGTTGTTTTTATAAGTACTCTTAGGCAAAAAAATTGATTGGTGTTTTTGCCCTTAGGAGACTCTTCAGATTGATGAGGATGACCGACCAGAGCTGGTGTGGTGGAAGTGCAAAAAGTGGGCCTTGCACATTGTTGCTCGTCTCTTTGAAAGGTGCTGCTCCACTTACTGTATTGCTGGTTGTGACCGGTATCTGGGTATGGGATGTCATGGGATTGGGCCGCTCTCTGATGTTCTACAGGATATGATTATTGCCACAGAGAATAGCTGGGTGAGGTGTTGTATGCCTGGATTCTCCACACTAGGAAGGTGGAGACAGGAATTTCAAGGTCATTCTAAGCTTGAGTTAAAGGCCAGCCTGGTTTATAGGAGACTCTGTCTCAACCAAAAAAAATTTTTTAGGAAAAGACAAAACAGGGGCTGGAAGGATGGCTTAGCGGTTAAGAGCGCCGACCACTCTTGCAGAGGACCTGGGTTCGATCCCCAGCACCCACATGGCGGCTGAGAACCGTCTGTAACTCCAATTCCAGGAGAACTCCAGTTCCGGGGAATCCGACACCCTCTTCTGACCTCTGCGGCATTGCACGACACAGGTGCACAGACCTGCATGCGGACAGTACATTCATACACATACAGAAATAAATAAAATTAAAAAAAAAAAGAAAAGACAAAACAAAACCACTGTTTAAACTCACTATTTAAAGCACAAGATGTGCCCACTGCCCAGCAGAGTACAATAAGGTATGCAGGCTTTTCTGATCTTTTCCACTCTTCAAAAATATGGAAAAATTCATGTTATTTTGTCCATTGGAAATATTCAGAAATTATGTAAGGTGTGGTGGACATTTGTCTCTGGAAGAATTTTTTTTTAATGGTCTTTTTGAGACAGGGTCTCCCTGTAGTTCCAGCTAGCCTGGAACTCACTGTGTAGACCAGGCTGAGCTGGAACTCACAGAGATCTGCCTGCCTCTGGAGCTCTGGGACTAAAGGCATGCACTACCATGCCCAGTTTATGAATGTCAAATTTAATTCTGAAAGCTTTTATTGTAAAACAAGTCAGTGGTAATGTTTTTATGCCTTCTAGAAGCTGTTTGTTTAAAGGTAAAAGTTCTGTCCAGGCGTTAAGTGTGACCTAAAGGGTTAGTGCAATTCTTCTCCATTCATATATATCGGGAGGAAAGAGAAAGTATCCAGTAGAGCACATCTTTCAGTAAGTGCTTAGAGAGCATGCTTTGTCTTTAACCTTCACAGTACTTAAGATATTTTCTCTTTGAATTCTAAGGTATGGAAGCCCAGGAAATGTCACAAAAGAATACTTTGAATTTTCTGAATTTTTTTTGAAAACCTATGCAGTGGGAATTCAACAGGTAAATAAACTTACACTTTTAAAATGGCTTTAAAAATAGAAGAATGGTTTTCACTGAGTTATTCCTGTCTTTTTTTTTTTTTTTTTGGTATTTTTGAGAGAGGGTCTCCCTTTAGTTTCAGCTGGCTTGGAGCTCACTGTAGACCAGGCTGGCCTTGACCTCACAGAGATCTGCTTGCCTCCGCCTCCTGGGTGCTGGGATTACAGGCATGTGCCACCACACCTGGCATGTATTTCTGTCAGTTTTAAGGTAGATTGCCAGCATAGTAATCCATTATCATACAAGAGGATGAAATGGCAGTGGTGGGGGGCTATCACCAGGGTTAGGTAGACCGAGTTCTGTTAACTCTGACTTTTGGGGAGTTTCTTATTTCTTTCCTCTTTGTCCTAAACTTTCTTCTTGAAAGTTTATACACCAGGAGTCCCTCTGTTTCAAAAGTAGGCAAGTTTAGATGTTAATGAAGACTCCCAGGTCAGAACTGACATCTTTCTGCCGGGTATGCATTCCATACAAGGAAAGCTGGTAACACTGAAGAAGCCGTTGATGTTGATGATAATGTTTAAAATTTAAAAATTGCAAAGGACAAGTAGCTTGGTTCATCAGTATTGTCAACTGAATCATTGCTATTTTTCCAAAAAAAAAAAATGTTAATTATTTCTGGTGTGTCAGGACCTTATGGGAAGCCAAGACTGCTTTGTCAGACATAGGCCAAGGTTTCAGTGACAAAGGGAGCTTTGTATTTTCATAAATTTGTGATATGGTGTGAATGAAATGCTTTAAGCTTGATGTTGTAGGTTACTGTGCTGGGTTCCATTGCCAGCATCACATAGTAGCTGCCAACTCTCCACAGCTCCAGTTTCGGGGGATCTGATACCCTCTTCTGGCATCTGTGGGCATTGCACACACAGGTGCACTTACATGCAGGCACTATATTCATGAACATTAAGCTGCTCCTGTTCAGGTTGTATAAAGGTTTTGAAATGTTTACTCAGTCAGATCTGTGCTCTTATTAAACATAGGCTAAGGTAGCTATGGAATGGAAGGCTGATGTACTCTGAGCAGCTCACAGCTTAGGACAGTTGCCTGGAATTCAACCACAGACCTGCGTAAAAAGCAAAATGCCCATGTGAGCTTTCTTACAAAGTCTTCCCCAAATCTGTCTCTTCGGGATTTTATGTTGTGCTTTGGACTCCCTTCCTCTTTAACCTCTAATTGTTATATGCTCTCTTTCTCTCTAGGTACTCCTAAAAATTCTTGACCAATACAGACAGAAAGAGTACATAGCCCCTCGTGTTCTTCAGCAGGCATTCAACTATCTCAACCAAGGGGTTGTCCACGCTGTGACCTGGAAGCAGATGAAGCCACATGTACAGGTCGGTGGTGGCAGTGGCTCTCCAGCAGCTGTTGATGTAGTTGCATTTTTCTAGAGAAAGTTGATGTGAGTGCTGTGTTCTGCATTTGACATCAATTTTTTTTTTTCCGTATTTTTGAGACAGGGTCTCCTCTTAGTCCCAGCTGGCCTAGAGCCCCCTCTGTAGACCAGGCTGGCCTTGAACTCACAGAGATCCACCTGCCTCTGCCTCCCGAGTGCTGGGATTAAAGGCGTGCACTACCATGCCCAGCTTGACATCAGTTTTTACTAGCAATTTCTACTGATTACAGTCTTAGACTAGAAGGGCTTGGAAATCTAAATGTTGAGAAGACTGAAGCCTTCAGGTTTGTGAGCTGGGAGGCTTGAACTCAGTTCTAGTTTGAAGCTTTGTTTCTGTTCTGGTTAGGCTAAGAGGAGCGCGTTTTGACTCTTCGAAAGTTGCCAGCAGGGATTTATGAAAGAGATGCTGTTTTATGGATGGCGAAGTCTGATAAGTGATTGTTTTCTTTTGTATGAGCCAAAAAAACTTTGTTTCCTTCTTTAATTAGATTTTCTTTAGCCAGAGTTGAAGTTTTCTGTTTTTAATATCGGCTGTTTATTTAAAGGCAGACTTCAGCATTATTAAAATAATCAAAAAACAAATGAAAATATGATGGGGCAATAACAAATAAATTTTATTTGCAAATCAGTAATTGAAGTATTTCAAAGACATTAAATGGAACTGAATCTCTACCTCTAACAAACTATGAATTCTGGATTCTTTTTTTTTTTTTTGGTCTTTCTGTGACAGGATCTCCCTGTAGCCCTAGCTGGCCTGGAACTTGTTATGTAGACCAGGCTGACATTGAACTCACAGAGATTGTCCTGCTTCTGCCTCCAGAGTGCTCGGATTAAAGGTGTGTGCCACCAGGCCTGGTGATTTTTTTTTTTTTTGGTCTTTTGAGTCAGGGTCACATGTAGCCCAGACTGGCATCAAACATCCTATGTAGTGGAGGATGATGTTGAACTTCTTACTGTCCTATTTCTGCCTCAAAAGGCTGGGCTCACACCATCTGTGCCTCTATACCTGTCATAACTGGTTTATGGGGTGCTAGGGATTGAGCCAAGAGCTTCGAACCTTATGGGTGCTAGGTGAGCTCTCTGCTTATGGGTGCTGGGTAAGCTCTCTAAACTGAGCTACCACATTCCCAGCCCCAAGTTCTAAATTCTATACATTGAAATGTGACAAGAAAATACACTTTGCCCATAATGTCTGGAGTAGAACTTGGATAGTGTTTTCTTCTTTATTTCCCAATTTTTTTGGAGACAGGGTCTTGCTCTATAGTCCAGACTGGCCTTAAATTTGTCATCTTTCTTTTGCCATCTTCTGAATGCTGGGATTACAGGTATTTACCATCGTATTCAGCTTTGGTTACCATTGTCTGAACACAAGTCTTATACATATAACATCTCTCAAATTTGTATACTCACTCTGAGCCAACAGAGTTTGTTTCTTTGCAGTTAATAAAGATTCTGGGTTCATTTGTTCACCTAATTCCTGTGATGTAAGGGTGAGCTGTGATAGATTCTTTTCTGCCCAGTATCTTTGGCCTTATTCTTACATGGTTGTCACATAGTTTTCAAGAAAATGCCATTTTTTTTTTTTTTTCCTTTTGGTCTTTTTGAGACAGGTTCTCCCTTTGGTCCCAGCTGTCCTGGAGCTTGCCATATAGACCAGGCTGGCCTTGACCTCACAGAGATCTGCCTGCCTCAGCCTTCTGAGTGCTGGGACTAAAGGTGTGCACCACCATGCCCAGCCGAAAATGCCGACTTCTAAGTTGAGTTTTTGCTCTTAGAATCATCCAGTTTGGGGGGCTGGAGAGATGGCATAACAGTTAAGAGCGCCGACTGCTCTTGCAGAGGACCCGGGTTAATTCCCAGCACCCACATGGTGGCTAAGAACTATCTTTAACTCCAGTTCCAGGGGAATCCGATACCCTCTTCTGACTGCCACGGCATTGCATGACACGGGTGGACCAACCTACATGCTGACAATACACTCATACACATAAAAAATAAAAAAAAAATAAAAAAAAATTAAAAGAATCATCCAGTTTGGGTTAAATGATGAGAAATGATCCTGTTTTCATGTGAGCAGTCATTATATACACACAGGTCTGTGTGAGTTTAGCAGCCGTTCACAGATGTTTTGCAAATGGAAGAAGAAAAGAAACAGTATTTACTATTGCTGATACATTGACACCTAGGACCAACACATTATGTCAAGTGTTTCTAAGTAGGGTAAACCCTGGTGACATTTTTCTTCCACAAGGAAATGGAGGCATGTCTAGGGTTGGCCTGTTAGTGAAAGTTTGTCTCAAGGTGGTATTTGGATGTGTTTCTTCTATGTGCTTCTGGCTGCTCGAGTTCGGTCTGGCTCTTCAGTGCCTGCTGAGCTCTCCTGGTGTGAATGCAGGCTGAGAAGGTTCACCGTAACTTTGGAAAACTAATGTCATGAGTGCCCACTTGTTCTGTCTTTCTTATTTTAGAGCATCTTCGAGGACGTGATTTTTTCGGTGATGTGCTATAAAGATGAGGATGAAGAGCTATGGCAGGAAGACCCTCATGAGTATATACGGATGAAATTTGGTAATTGAGATGGTTCCCTCATCAGCTTCTGGATGTGGGAATACGAGTCAACTTGTTTGTTTTTTTTGTTTTTTTTTTTCCCCCGAGACAGTGTCTCCCTGTAGCCCCAGGTGTCCTGGAACTCTCTCTATAGACCAGGCTGGCCTTGAACTCACAAAGATCCACCTGCCTCTGCCTCCCAAGTGCTAGGATTAAAGGCATGCGCTACCACGCCTGGCTCAACTTGTATTTTAAAGCAGCCTTTTATTACTTTGTTAAATTTTCAGAATTCTGCTTTGCGTGGCGAAGCCTCTGGCTGGGGGAGATGAAAGCAGCTGAGTTCATTTCTTCTCCAGAGCTCGGGCCCTCTTGGGTTGGTGTTACCCAGGCTGTGTGGTTGATCTTCAGGGACTGCCCTCTCTGTGCTGTGTGGCATGTCCACTCAGACTGGGAGAGCTTTGGGTAGTTCTGCACATTTCAGAAGCACCTCAGCCTGGTTTGCCGCCTCCTGTGGACATCTTCTGTAGGAAGTGATATTCCCTTCAGTGGCCTCACTGTTTTTGGCCCGGTCCATGGGGGTCCTTTTGGCTTGAATCTTCTTGCAAACTGTTCAACTGAGTAGATTACCCCTTGATACCCCCTTTTCCCTGGGTCAACCCTTGCAGCAGATGTTATATGTGTAGGTCTCTATCCCACAGTTGCGATGTGTGAGGGCAGGAATGTGCTCTGTTGGCTTTATTTTACATTATTTTTCCCTTTCTTATTTCTACATTCCTCTGGTTCTGCTTGGCACTAGTCTAGCTTCAGTGTTGTTGAAATAAAGATTACTAGAGTGAGATTAAGGCTCGCTGAAAGTACTGTGACAAGTGGTACTTCCCCTTGTCGGGTCAGGTGTCCATAGCTGCCTGGGCCCAGCTTAAACTCCTGTCATGGGCCCTGGGCTCATGTACACTGATTAGGGAGGAGACACTTCCCACTGTCAGGAAAGGCAAGGGAAAGAGGGATATTGTTTATTCTTTCTTTATCCTGATTTTCCTTTGAAAATCATTGTTCTCTGGGTTTATTTCTCCTTCCTTGTGTCTTTCTTTCCTTGTTGGCTTTGATAGCAGAATAAGTCATTCTTCTGTTTAACACTTTCTAGAGAGGATCTCCCTCTGTAGCTCAAGCTGGCCTAGAACTTGCTGTGTAGCCAAGGCTGGCTTCAAATTCTCCACAGTCTTCCTGCCTCAGCTTCTTCAGAGTGTTGAGATTAAAGTTACATCCACCATGCCTGGCAAGGTGAGCTACAATCTGTGTGTGTGTGTGTGTGTGTGTGTGTGTGTGTGTGTGTGGGTGTGTGTGTGTGTGGTGCTGGGGACTTGAGCTACAATCTGTGTGTGTGTGTGTGTGTGTGTGTGTGTGTGTGTGTGTGTGTGTGTGGTGCTGGGGATTGAATCCAGGACCTCATGCATGGAGGCAAGCCTCCTACCTCTGAACCTTCCTCCGGCATTCTTCAGGTAGTTACCATTTCCCCTTTTCTTTTCCCAGATTTATTTTTATTTTTTCTTTATATTTATGTGTGCGTGTTTGTATGTGCATGTAGGGGATGGGGCACAGCGATCAGAAGAGGATGTTGTAGTCCCTGGAGATAGAATTAGAGGTGGCCCTGAGCTGTTTGACATGGGTGCTGGGAACTGAACTTAGGTCCTATGAAAGAGCAGCAAGCGTTCTTAACTACTGAGCCATGTATTGAGCTCTTCTTTTTCCTTTTGACTTTTTAAAAATTTCTTTAGTAAAAAAAAAATATTTTTATAAGCTGGGTGTGGTGGCGCATGCCTTTAATCTTAGCACTTGGGAGGCAGAGGCAGGTGGATCTTTGTGAGTTCAAGGCCAGCCTGGTCTACAGAGCGAGTTCCAGGACAGCTGGGGCTAGAAGGAGACCCTGTCTCAAACACCAAAAAAAAAAAATTTTTTTTTTTTATGTATATGAATGTATTGACTGCATGTAGGTAGGTGCACTCGTGTAATCTGCAGAGGACAGGATGTATAGTGTATTTAGTTTTCAGAAACCTACCATTGTTGTATTCCTCATTAAGATAGTGTCTTAGTTCTTTGAAAATATAACTAATATCTGTATATATTAACAATGGGAATTTATATTTTATCGCTTCTTAGAACAGAGCATTGGTAACTGAGCAGGTTTTCTCATATCTGTTTTCTGAGGTAAGGCGCTGTGGTTCTTCAGATCACTTGATCACAGCATATTGTTTACAAGTGACCACAAGGGAGAACAGTGACTGTACCGCCATTGATTAGTATGAATAATAATGACCTTATGTTTGATAATACCCTTTTAATCAAATTCATACCATTCTCCTAAGAATGTTTTTAGATTTGGTAGAAACTGACCTGAACTCAGATTCCAATGTCTAGGGACCTGAAGGTGAGTTGCTGAGTGCTTGCTACACTGTGCACCTGTGACTTGGCCTCTTTAAGATGCAGGAAACAGTAACAGTCCTCTGAGGACCAAATGGGAGAAAACACAGGGAGTGGAATCCTGGTATGAAGTTGTAGTGCAGTGTAAAGTTATAGTGCAGTGTAAAGTTGTAGTGCTTAGCATAGAGGAATTATTTTTTAAAAGTTGTTATTATACCCATATTTGTATTATATGTATTTGTTTTGTTTTGTTTCATTTTGTTTTGAGACAGGGTCTTACTATATAGCCCTGGCCTGAAACTCACTGTATAGACCAGGCCGGCTTTGGAGTCATAGAGATCTACCTGCCTCTGTTTCCCAAGTTCTGGGACTAAAGTCATGTGAAATCTGTCCTGTCTGTATTTTTTTTTGAAGCCACTTTTTATTGAAGCTTTGCGCATTTCACACATTTCCCAATCAAGTCTGGGCCCATTCCCCCTTGCTCCCCACCCCACCAGAGCTCATGCATTCTACCATACATATTTCTCATTTTTTTTCCTCAGTCTTTTTTTTTTTTTTTGGTCTTTTCAAGACAGGGTCTCCCTGTAGTCCTAGTTAGCTGTCCTGAAACTCACTCTGTAGCCCAGGCTGGCCTCGAACTCACAAAGATCTGCCTGCCTCTGCCTCCCAAGTGCTAGGATTAAAAGCGTGTGCCACCATGCCCGGCTCTCAGTCTCTTTTAAAATTTTCGATGCAGAAGTTCACTGTTTCGGGTAGAAGTTCACCATTTCAGTCAGTTCTTTGACCTAGTCTGTTGTTGTTGTTGTTGTGGTTCCTTCCAATTTGCATCACTCTAAAATATGCACATATGCATGCTATACATATATCAAGATTATGACATCATAGGTTTTAGCATCTTCAGCTTATGATTTCTTTAAAAAATTTTTTTTTTCTTTATTAGGCTGAAAGTTGTCATGTTTTCCTTAAGGAATTGTTTGAAGGCTCCTCCTTGGCAAGCCCAAACAACCATTAGTCCTGCCCTTGTGCTCCACACTGCCTGTATTAGATTTGGCTTATTATATTTAGATAATAATATACCAGAAATGGGCTGAGGATAGAGCTTAGTTTATAGAATCTTTGGCCAGCATGCACAAAGCCCTGGATGTAATAATCCTCAGCACCGTATGTTGTTGTACCCTTGCAATCTCAGCATTCAAGAGATGGAGGCAGAAGGGTCAGGTGTTCCAAGTCAGCCTGGGCTACATAAGAGCCTACCTCAAAGAAAGAAAACATCATTATCAACAACAAAAGCGATACCAGATACCTTTTTTTAATTTTTATTTATTCTTGTATGCGTATAAATGTACTACTGTCTGCATGTAGGTTTGTGCACCTGTGTCGTGCAGTGCCGCAGAGGTCAGAAGAGGGCATTGGATTCCCCTGGAACTGAAGTTAAAGACGGTTCTCAGCTGCCATGTGGGTGCTGGGGATGGAACCCGGGTCCTCTGCAAGAGCAATCGGTGCTCTTAACCGCTAGGCTATCTCTTCAGCCCCAGATACTTCTAAAGTTTTCAAATTCTGTTTTTTTTTTTTTAATTTTTATTTATTTTTGTATGTGTATGAATGTACTGTCTGCATATAGGTCTGTGCACCTGTGTTGTGCAATGCTGCGGAGGTCAGAAGAGGGCGTCGGTTTCCCCTGGAACAGGAGTTAAAGACAGCTCTCAGCCACCATGTGGGTGCTGGGGATTGAACCCGGGTCCTCTGCAAGAGCAGTCAGCACTCTTAACTGCTAGGCCATCTCTCCAGCCCCTCAAATTCTGTTTTTAAAAATTATTATGATTTATTTTTGTGCATATGTGTGCTTTGCCTGAATGTAAGTGAACTCTGTGTATGCAGTGCCTTTAGAGGCCAGAAGAGGGTGTCAGATACTCTGGAACTGGAGTTATAAGTGGTTGTTAGCTGCCACGTGGGTGCTAGGAACCCCAGTCCTCTGCAAGAGCAGCCAGTGCTCTTAACCACTGAGCCATCTCTCCAGCCCAAGTTTTCAAATTCTTAATGCAACCTGCTGTGAAGCCATGGGTGCTTTCATGATATTAATTAGTATTTAAGTACTTCAGCATGCAGCAAATAACCCTTTGAACACTGCTGAGAGCTAGGCCCTCTGCAGGACTCCACTTGCTTCCCCTCTCCCAGCTCTTTGTTTTCAGAGTCCAGTGGATGACTTCTCCCTCACTCTCTTGGTTGCTGTGAATCTGATACTCAGCATAGAGGAAGCTGGTTTGCTCTGTTTGCTACTCTGTCTCCTACCCTTGCACACTGGTTCTCATCCTGACCTATAGATGTACATTTTCTTTTTTATTTTTTAATTTTTTTATTGATGCCTTGTGTATTTCATACATCATTTTCCAATTCAGTTCAGGCATATTTCCCCTTCCCTTCCCCACCCCACCCCACCTCATCCCAGATCATGAATTCTGCCATAACTGTCCTGCATCTTTTTTTTTTTTTTTTTCATTTTTTAGCAATGTGATAATTTATGAGTACAAGCATCCTTCATGTAAAATCAATTTGCAAGCAGTTGTGTCCAAACCCACACAGCCCCTTGGAACCACCATCCAGCAGGGGTGGCTTGTATGGTCAATCAAGTTGATCAAATGAGTGTCCAGGCTATATTGCTGTAGGTTCACCGTTCACCCCAATCACAGCCCTTACATTTTGCCATGCCCCCTCTTCCGCAGATTGTTCCCTAGTCTTAGACAAGGGGCACAGGTGGATGAAAAGCAAAACAGTCTACTTTCTCTGGAGCTGTTGTCTTGGACTCTGGTCACTTCTGGCTGTTTTCTTTCATGGGCTGACAGTTTGTCCAGGAATAACCTTTCGATCCTACTAATGAAGCACAAGCAATTAGGTATATAGGTATTTAAACAGCACTAATTGTTATCGTAGGTTACTTTGGTATAGACACAGATGTTTGGATGGTATGTTAATCCATGCATTATATTTTTTTCTGTTGAATATGACAGGGTCTTACTGTGGCTTATAACATCTGACCATTAGAGGGTGCAAGCTTGTGGCATTAGCTGTGGGTTATTCCTCCAAGGAGAGAGCCAATAGCCAATTAGATTTGGGATATACAGGCATATGTATTTGGGATATACAGGCACATGGCTGCCTATGCTGCATGGTATTTCCAGGCAGGTGAGGTGTAGCTGGTGCTTACGGAGGAGTCTTGCTTGACTCAAGGAGACCCATATTTGCTTTATTGGTATAGTGGCCTTTGGTAACACTCTCTGGTATTCCAGAGACCATCTGTACACTTGCATGTGTGGTCTCAATACATCTTTCCCATGTTAACGTCAGGTCTTTGACAGCAGGGCTTTATTGCCTCTCTTCTTGCAGGTATCCCAGTTTAGAGGCAAGGAGCCTTTACCTTTTGTGGGGGCTTGGATCCCCTGGCCAACATCTCCATGGTAGAATAATCCATTGCTGATGTCAGAGCTCCTGCATTAATATATTTTGCTTAAGTGCATAGCTTAAGGAGACTTTAGTATTATATTTGGTTCTGAATAGAGAATAATCCTTTTCACAGTTCCTGTGTCTATTAGTCAGTTCAAGAAGGCAGTTATACTGGTTTTATAAGAGATTACCTCTATAATAGTTGTCTCCAATTTACAGTTGGAGAATGACATCATCATATTTCTCCTTGTTCTATGGGGGGGGAGGTAAGAAAGTCTCTCGTATTAAAACCTTTGTGGCTCCTAGAAGGAAGAAAAGCCTCAGATTGCTACAAACATCAAACCCCTCTGTGGATCCTACTTGTAACAACTATGTATAATGAGTCCTAACGAAACTTACCCTCTAGGAGCTGCAAAGGTTTTAATATGAGATACTTTCTTAGACATACATTTGTAATCTGTATGTTTCTTATTTTTACCACATAAGCTTCTGTATTTGGTTTTTGTTTTGGTCATTTTTGAGACAGGGTCTCCTTTTAGCCCCAGCTGTCCTGGAACTTACCATGTAGACAAGGCTGGCCTTGAACTCCCAGAGATCCGCATGCCTCTGTTTCCCAAGTGCTGGGATTAAAAGTATGCACCACCATGCCGGGCAAGCTTCTGTATTTGAATTCTGCATTCCCAAACCCGGAGTGCTGCCTGGCACACAGAACCTCTGGATATGGTGATGAAGCACTTGTCCTGTGCTCAGGGAAACAGATAACTGTCTGTGTATTGCTTTTCCTTAGTCTGATCCTTTGAAACGGCAGCACATAGTATTTGTTAAATGTGTGTCCACGTGAGTCCTGGGGCTGGGACCTTGGTGTCTTTGTGCTATAAACCAGTGTCATGTGACTTTATTTCTTGGTCTGGCATAGTGGCTGGTCACGTTTAATATCTGTTATGAGGACTTGTTTTTACTAACAAGATTTAACCTTTTGAAATCTTAGATATTTTTGAAGATTATGCTTCTCCCACCACAGCAGCCCAGACCCTCTTGTATACAGCTGCAAAGAAAAGGAAAGAGGTATATAGTTGTTTTTAAGTCCAAGACTGAATTGATTTGACATTCTCATGTGCCCTCAGTGTTTGAAAAAATTATATTGTTAGTTACCATTTTAAAGTTTTTTTTATTTGTTCCAGTAAAAGGTTGAAGTATCTTTGATTCCTTATTGAGCTTATAATTGCTTGATAGAACATAATAAAATGGCTTTAATTTTGAAAATTTGCACACTGTATTTAATACAGTAGTAACACAAAGCACGTTCAAGCAGACTGAAGCTGACCCTTCTGTTTCTTCAGGTATTGCCCAAAATGATGGCGTTCTGTTATCAAATCCTAACAGACCCGAACTTTGACCCTAGGAAGAAAGATGGAGCCCTGCATGTGATTGGTTCTCTAGCTGAGATTTTGTTGAAGGTTAAGATGATCCTTTTTTAAATGTGTGTGGAGGGGTATGTGTATAGTGAATATGTGAGAGAATGTATATATCTATTTTTATTACATTTTATTTTGTGTGTGAGTGTGTATGCATGCATGTATGCATGTGTGTGTGGGTGCACATGTGTCACAGCAAATGTGTTGGTGTATAAATAGTGGGAGTCGGTTCTTTCCTTCTACTGGTGGATCCTGGGGATTGAACTCAGATCGTCAGACTTGGTGGCAGGTGCCTTTACCCATGAACCATCTCACTAGCCCTGTCACCCATTTTTAAACCAAAAAGAAAATTTACTTTTGTCAGTATGAAACTTTTACTCAATAAAAAAGATCTGAAATGATTTTAGTATTTCTTCTTTCTGTAAAAATAAATTAGATTGATCTGAGTTAGTATTTTTGACTTATTTAAAAAATAAGCTATGTATCGATCAAGCAATTTCATAAAATTGTATGTTAAATGCAAGTCATCATAAACATACTTTTTGGGAGGTGAATCTTGCATGTAAAAAGTTATTGACACATTGCACTTGAATTTCTGTTCCTAACAGAAAAGTTTATTCAAGGACCAAATCGAGCTGTTCCTGCAGAATCATGTATTTCCGTGGTTACTGTCTAATCTAGGATATCTTCGAGCTAGAGTAAGTTCTTAGGTCTGCTCTGAATCCTAAAGCCTTTACCCATAAGATAGTTTCTGAGATAAATGTGATGCTTTATTGAAAGGTTGTGCATGTGACTGACCTGGAGCCATGCCCCTTACATTACAGTCCTGCTGGGTGCTGCATGCCTTTAGTTCTTTGAAGTTTCATAATGAGCTCAACCTCAGAAATGCGGTTGAGTTGGCGAAGAAGAGTCTGATTGAAGATGAGGAGATGCCTGTCAAGGTTGAAGCTGCCCTGGCGCTGCAGTCCCTGATCTCTAACCAGATACAAGGTGACTGACACCTCATGTGCCCTTTAAAGGTTTATTTAAAAAACAGTCTTCTTAGGGTTGGATAAGAGGTCCTGGGTTCAATTGCCAGCACCCACATGACAGCTAACAACCATCCATAACTCCAGTTCCAGGGGATCTGATCTGGTACCCTCTTCTGACCTCTGTGGGCATTGTATGACATCGGTTTACTTACATACATGCAGGTAATATACTCATACACATAAAACAAAATGTTTAAAAAGTGGTATTTGTAAATAATCTCACCCACTTCAATAAAAAAGGAGGTCTCTTAACTTTGAGGGCCAGAGTTTAGATTCCTGGGCTTTTGCCAACCCTCTGAATTTTACAGGTTTTTATTCTGCCCACTTTAGAAGTTCTCTTAATTGTGGTTTCCAGAAAAATTTTAGATTAGGAAGCAAGTTAATAATGGCAGGACATTAAGAGACCCAGACTAGCTTTGATTATTTTAACTGGCCACATGAAGCTGGACACAGTGGTATGAGAGCAGATCTAGGTTTGATTCTTTTCTCTATAGCCTCATGAAGCTGGGTAAGGCTCTAACCATCTATCAGGTTTACATTCCCTGCTGTTTAAGGAGTTAGATAAGGCAGCTCCAAAATTCAACTCCAGGGTGCTAAGGGTAAAGAGCAAGTGGTGTTTCCAGTGAGTGATAACAAGGTATCTGTTTGTTTAAAAACATTTTCTTTTCAAGATCCAAATAAACCTTTGCAAGTAAATTCAGCTGTATGAAGAACATGAACCTTGTGTCTGTTTCAATGGGAGGACTGGATGACGAAGTATAGGGATCTCAGGGGGCAGGTAGGGAGAGATGGGGCAGGACAGTGTGAGCCCATTAGTGCTGGGCACAGTCTTTATGGATAAGATTTTTCACACTTGTCTGGGTCATTGGGACCCAGATTCTTCAAAGCAGGCTGATGACAGAGGATTGTATAATTAGAGTTTCTTGGGGTGAGAGGTAGGGCTGTTGGTCCTTCCTTGGGCAGAACTCATCCTGATGCTATGTGACTCCAGGCGTGTACTTGGTGCAGCTTTGTAACTTGGTCACAGAGCACAGAAACATCTAGAACCTTATCTGGAATTAGCAGTTTAGGGACTTTTCACTATGTATACCAGCTCTCACTGGCTTCATTTGTCTGACTGCTTTAGCCAAGGAGCACATGAAGCCACATGTGAGGGCCATCATGCAGGAGCTGCTGCACATCGTCAGGGAGACAGAGAATGATGATGTCACCAATGTCATCCAGAAGATGATCTGTGAGTACAGTCAGGAGGTGGCCTCCATTGCTGTTGACACCACTCAGCACTTGGTAAGTGTCAGTGATTTACTGGGGAGATAAGAAATAAGAACAAGCATCTGTTCACCCAATAGAGCACTGTGACAGACCCAAGAAATGAGTCTAGCTTAGTGAACCAGTGAGTTTGTTGGGTTAGTTCCAGCAGTGTGGGTGAGAAGCCTGTTCAGGAGAGTAGCTGGGGCTAGTTCCAGCACTGTGGGCAAGGAGCCCTTACGGGGAGTGGTTGACCCCAGGTAGCTGCACCACTGCAAAGCCCATCCCATGAGTGAGTGCTTAGGAAAACTGCATCTCTGGAGCACCTCGTAAGTCCTGCAGGCAATTCAGTCTCCTCTCCCTTAGCAATTGGCCTTAATAACCCTGGAGGGGAGCCTTGTGTTCCTTTTGTGAGTCTCGTAGGCTTCTTTTACTTCTGGAGTCTTATAAGCCTTCCTCTTCTCTCCATTCTCTTAGAGAATGCCTCAATTTAGAAGAGACATCTATATAACAACAGTGAGGCTAAGTGTGTGCTAGTTTGATAAAGAAGCCTTGAAGAGTCTAAGCAAATTAAACTCTTGAATTTGGAGTTGGCTTTATTTATTTATTTATTTATTTATTTATTTATTTATTTATTTATTTTTTGAAACAGGGTCTCCCTTGTAGCCCCAGCTGGCCTGGAACTCACAGAGAGATCTGCCTGCCTCTGCTGGGACCAGCATTCAGGAGTTGACTTTTATCTGTACACAAAGGATTAATATAATTGTGTTTGCCTTGATCATTCAGATAGTCACTAGTTAGCCTTAAATCTAATCCCATTCAAGCCAGGTATGGTGGTGCACACCTTTAATCCTAGCACTTGGGAGGCAGAGGCAGGTGGATCTTTGTGAGTTCAGGGCCGGCCTGGTCTGCGGAGGGAGTTCCAGGCCAGCTGGGGCTACAAGGGAAAAGACCAAAAAAAAAAAAATCTAATCCCATTCAGGATAGTCTCTCTCTATGTATAACATCCTGAGATTTCACAATGACACTGCTCGCTGTGAGCCTTCTGAATGTTCACTTTCTGGACTTGGAATCTGGAATCTAGCCCTTTACTTTGGAGAATTGGAGAATTTAAAAATTATTTGTATTTGTGTGTGTACATGATATGTGTTAGGGGTGGTATGAATGCTATGGTGTTCATGTGAAGGTTAGAGGACATCTCTGGAGTTGGTTGCCTTCTGCCTTTATGTGTGTTGCAGGATTGAACTTAGGTCACCAGGCTTGTGTGGCAAGTGCCTTTTTACCCATGGAGTCATCTTGCCAGCCTAGGCGAATGTTTTCATTGCCTCTGATAAAGCTTTTGATACTGTTCCTCCCCTCCCCCTCCCCGGAGTTATCTGGAGTATCCAACTGGAATGGAGTCCTTTTCCCTTACTTTCCCTTCTTTTGTCTCTGTCTGTTCTTGATTTATTTCCTGGGTGATCAGTGACTGTCTTCTAAACCTTCTGTCACACATTTCTTCTAGAAACACTTGATTTCAGTGTCTCTGGGTTTTGATTTCATTTGCCTCATGATGACCAGAAGTTAAATATCAGCTAATAATAGCTAATGTACGTTCCACTCCAGTGACTTCAATAGATAGGGAAGAATGTTATGTTTAAAGTACAAGTTCTCTTATTGTAAGAAAAAAAGTGATTCTGTCAGCAAGTGCAGAGCTCAGAGGAGTCCTGATGTTTGGGTGTGTGGCATTCATTCCCTTTTGCTGTGGGTGTAATGGTGCCAATTATTGAATGTTTTAATGTGATTTTCACAGGCTGAGATATTTGGTAAAGTTCTTCAGAGTGATGAATATGAGGAAGTCGAAGACAAAACAGTCATGGCTATGGGAATCTTGCACACCATCGACACTGTCCTGACAGTTGTGGAGGACCATCAGGAGGTGGGGTTTCTTCGTATTTATTATAATGGTAATGGTATGTGATCAATGATTATAAATCTTAAACTCTTATTTATTTGTAATTAATGTGTGTGTGTGTGTGTGTGTGTGTGTGTGTGTGTGTGTCAGAGGACAATATTCAGGAGCTGGTTGCTCCTTCTACTGTGGGTTCTGGGGCTTGAGGTAAGGTGTCCAGAGTCTTGGTTTTTAAATTTTTACCTAGTCTTTTTGGAAGGTTTTGCATGTCATCCTTGCACAGGGGCCATGCTAATCTTTTCCATATTTCCATGTTCCAGTTTTAGTGTATGTGCGGCCCAGGCTTAACTTTAAAAATTGTTCTTGCCAGGTATGGTGGCGCACACCTTTAATCCCAGCACTCAGGAGACAGAGGCAGGCATATCTCTGTGAGTTCAAGGCCAGCTGGAGGTGGAAGGAGACCCTGTCTCAAAAAGACCAAAAAAAAAAAAAAAAATTGCCCTCACCTCAGCACTCATGCAGGAGGATTGTGAGTCCATAGCCAGCCTGGGCCAGCTAGTCAGAACAAAAAAAATTGAATTGCCTTCAGAAAAAAAATTTTTTTTTGTTTATTTGAGACAGGGTCTCCCTGTAGCCCCAAATGACCTGGAACTCACTATGAAGACCAGGCTGACCAGGCTGCCTCCTGAGTGCTAGGATTACAGGTGTTCACTGCCATGCCTGCTTTTTTGCGGTGCTGAGCTTGGAACCCAGGGCTTTGTGAACTTAGGCAGGCATTCTACCAGTGGAGCCACATTCCCAGGGCTTTGTGAATGTTAGGCAGGCATTCTACCAGTGGAGCCACATTCCCAGGGCTTTGTGAAGTTAGGCAGGCATTCTACCAGTGGAGCCACATTCCCAGGGCTTTGTGAATGTTAGGCAGGCATTCTACCAGTGGAGCCACATTCCCAGGGCTTTGTGAAGTTAGGCAGGCATTCTACCAGTGGAGCCACATTCCCAGGGCTTTGTGAATGTTAGGCAGGCATTCTACCAGTGGAGCCACATTCCTGGCCCCAGAGGTAATTGTTTAGACAGGTTCTGTCCAGGGCTCATCCCTTAGCTGATGTGAGAACATTAGAAGGTCTTGGAGTCTCTTCTGCACACGCAGAGGCAGAGGCTCCAAAGGCTGAGGGTTCATGTTCTTATTCTTGGTCACAGCTAGTTGATTGTGCACCTGGGTTTGTCATATGGCTGTTCCAGTCACACATCAGCCTTCCTCATGAAAACCTAGTTCTTTCCAAGTGTAACATGGCTTTTCTTTAATGCTGAGTGGCTGTGTGCTCATTCCGCAGGGTGACGTGCTTGGCAGTGACAGTGACTTATTCTGTAGGTAAGGACTTAAGAAGCAGGTGCCAGTTCTAGTGTGTTAGCCCCATGGCTTCGGATTCAGCCTGTGTTTATCAGATACCCATGGGAAATGCTGGGTTCTTAAAGTTGGTGTGCTGCGAGCGCAGTGTGAACTTTGATTTCTATATTCATTATTTCATTTTTGTCTTTTCATGTTGAAACTCTGTGGTCTTCTTGCTAACAGTGAGACAGACTGAATTAAATGACTGTATATACTTAAATAGCTATGCTACCTGTGTTTTAAATTTTGTAAGAGTGACCTGAGACATCACCTGACTAGTTTTCCTAAGTATGGGTATGGGAGGAGACAAGCTGTAGATAGCAGTTTATCTTTTGGTTTAAATGTTTTTGCTCATGATGATAAAATTATTTTGAACTTCAAATAATGTTAAAGGAACATTTGAAGTTACTGTAATTATCAAGGGAGGTCTGAATTAAGATCAAGATACCCTAAGCTAGCCAATCATGTCTAGCTTCTTCACTTCACCTAGAGGTGAAAAATTAAAGCCTTCAGCATAATTAGAGGCAAACCAGCTGTGATCTGGTCTCCTGGTCACCCATTCTTTAATTGTTTAAAGATTTTTTTTTTATCATTTTTTGTTATATGTTTGAGTGTGGGTATATACATGCATTTGTGGATGTCCACAGAGGCCAGAGATGCTGCGTCCCCTGGATCTGGAGTTACGGGCAGTTGTGTGTGAGCTGCTCAGTGTTGGTGCTGGGAACTGAACTCGAGTCCTCTGCAAGAGCAGCAAAGGCTCTTAACCTTGGAGCCATCTCTCCAGCCCCCAGTCTTTAATGTTAAACTTCAACTTAAAAAAGCAAACTCTGGGCTGGAGAGATGGTCTAGTGGTTAAGAGTGCCGACTGCTCTTGCAGAGGACCGGGGTTTGATCCCCAGCACCCACATGGCGGCTGAGAACCATCTTTGACTCCAGTCCCAGGTGAATCTGATGCCCTCTTCTGACCTCCGCGGCACTGCACGACACAGGTGCACAGGCCTACATGCAGACAGTACATTCATACGCATAAAAAATAAATAAAATTGCTGGGCGTGGTGGCGCACGCCTTTAATCCTAGCACTTGGGAGGCAGAGGCAGGTGGATCTTTGTGAGTTCAAGGCCAGCCTGATCTACATAGCGAGTTCCAGGCCAGCTGGGACTAAAGAGAGACTCTCTCTCAAAAAGACCAGGAAAAAAAAAAAAAAGAAAAAAAAGAAAAGCAAACCCTAGACAATAGACATGCAAAAAGGCAGAATTGGAAATCTAAAACAGTGTTCAAGCAGGTCATTTTTATTTAATGTTTAGGTGTATTTGGCAGAGTTCCCAAACTGGGAACTTTTGGATCATTTGAACTTCAAAATAATAGTTTATCATGTATCAAATTATCACATAAGTAATTATTATGTCAATTAAATGAAAAGTATTATATAAAAAAAAAGAAAAGTATTAGAATCTCTTTAAGGTTGAGTTATGTATTTACATTGATAGCTTTTAATTTTGGTACACACATGTTGAGTAAGTCAAAAGGCATGGCAAGGGCCTGGTGTGGTTGTGCATGCATTTAGTTCCAACAAAGGCAGGCGGATCTCAGATTGAGGCCAGCCTGGTCTACATAGTCCCTTCTGGGCCAGCGGGAGCTGCAGGGAGACTGTCTCAAAACAAAAACAAATAAAAAGGCATGAAAAGATATCCAGAGAGATCCACTTCCAACTCAGTTTTCTAGTTATTGAATTCTCTTTTTGGAAAGTGGTGGTTTTTATCCGTTTTTGTTTTTGTTCTTTTCTTCCTAAGATTCCTTCATTACCATTATCAGAAAGTGAGTATATCTGTGTTTTAACAAGATTGTACCATGTTGCTGAAATTCCTTCCCTGGAGGAGATATGAACAAAGCCTCCTTCCCGCAAGATCCTAACCAACAAAACAGATTCTACCCCAGTTCCCCCTGGGGAACCAGTGAGTTTATTGGGCTTACTAGAGGAGTATGATCCAAGAACCACTGACAGGAGCATGGAGTGACCCAGAGCAGGCACTCTGGAAAGACTTCACCCAGTGTGGATGATGGCTCTCCCTAGTCTGGTGGATGGGGGCCCACTTCGGTTAACCTCCCCTTGCTTGTACGCTGTAGCCCTTCACTGAGACTGGGGCTTTGTGTGTTAGGGCAGAAATTGCCTACAAATGGCTGGGAGCGGTGGCTTGATACTCGGGTGAAGGTCCTGTGGATCTCCTCGCACCCTGTTTCTGTGAGAGAATGTCAGTAGTTCATAGTCCTGTTCCTGATAGATTCTAGGCAGTAGGCACAGCTGATCTGTTGGAGATGGCAGCTGTTTTGGTTTGAGGATAGTGTGTATAACAAGCCAAGCAGAGGTTTAACTGACATTTTTATTTAACATATCTGTGATCCTTCTACACCAGCCACTAAGTATATACAGTTAATGTTCCATAGTATTCCCTTGTATGATGTGTCACATTTATATAAGGAATCCCCAGTTAATGGACAAGGACTGTCCTTTGTTTAAATAGACATTTTGGGGGCCGGAGAGATGGCTCAGTGGTTAAGAGCACCGACTTTGATTCTCAGCACCCACATGGCAGCTAAGAACGGACTTTTAAGCTGGGTGTGGTGGTGTATGCTTTTAATCCTAGCACTTGAGGCAGAGGCAGGCGGATCTCTGATTTCAAGGCCAGCCTGGTCTACAGAGTGAGTTCCAGGACAGCTGGGGCTATAGGGAGACCCTGTCTCCGCCCCCCCCCCCAAAAAAAAAGTTTGTTACCAGTGTCACAGACATTGTTGCACAGAATAGCCTTTGACATTTCATGTTGCCTGGGTGAGGATGTATCTGCAGGTACTTTCTGAGGTGATGTTGGGTACACACCTGCACCAGAGTGCTCTCTAAGGGGTCAGAGCCCACAGTGTCTGCCTTCTGAGCTCCACACTTCTGATAAAAGTATTAGTGTATACTCAACTTGTAATCTCACTCTGTATGAGAAAGAGTGTCTCTATAAGTATGAGGCTGCTTAATTCTGTTTTTCATAAGTTTTGCTATTTTTCTATGAGTTATTGATTTCATTATAAGGGAATTTGATGTTTGTGATGCCATTTGACAGTCTGTTTTTCTTTTGTCCTGAATTGTACCTGCCCTGTGCAGGAATATTTGATTTTTTTTTCAGTGTTTTTTGTACAAGAATTCCTTTTTACTTTTTCTAGCATTTTTCTGTGTTTGGATTCTTTACATTGAAATCTTTGATCCTTAGGAACTTATTTTGGTGTAGAATATGGAGTAAGGAAATAATCTAATTTTTAATTTTCTTATGGATTTAACCACCTGCTTTGGGTCTGCTTTTTAGAATTTCTTTTTATTTAATTTTCACAAGAAGATTACATTGAATTTGTCAAATTTCTCTCTCAAAATTATCTTGTAGATGTTTTATTGGGATAATGCTAAGTTACATATTAATTTAAGAATTATCACAATGAATTTTAGAGTATTTTAAAATTTGTCTTTAGATTACACAGCAGTTAGAGAACATCTGTCTACGGATCATTGATCTTGTTTTACAGAAACATGTAATTGGTAAGTTCAGAATTTGAATACAAAGGTAACTTGAAACTTTATTTGTTTATATGTATGAATGTTTTACCTGCATGTATGCAAGTGCACCATGTGTGCACTGCCCATGAAGGCTAGAAGTGGGTGTAGGATCCCCTGGAACTGGAGTTACTGACAGTTGGCTCCTGGAGAAGAGCAGCCAGTGTTCTTAATTGCTGAGCCATCTCTTCAGCCCTGAGATTTCATAGTTATGTATTTATTTAAAACTAATAAATTTTTATGTGTATGAGTGTTTTGCTTGCATATATGTAAGTGTATTCCTACATGCAATGCTCCAGAAGAGGATGTTAGATACTCTGGAACTAGAGTTACAGACTGTTGTTAGCTGCCATGTAGGTGCTGGGACCTGAATGCAGGTCCTTTGCAAGAACAACCAGTTCTTTAACCAATGAGCCATCTCTTCAGTCTGAGATACAATTTTTTTTTTTTTTTTTTTCTTGTCTTTTTGGGAGAAACAGGGTCTCCCTGTACCCCAGCTGTCCCTGGAACCTGAATCCGTAGACCAGTGCTGGCCTTGAACTCACAAAGATCTTGCTTCTGCCTCCCAAGTGTGGGGACTGAGGGCATGTACCACCACACCAGCTTATCGAAGATATTCATTTTTAATTTTCATAAACTCAAAGATGATTTTTAGCTCTTTATAATTAGTATAGATAGCTTTGAAGAGAAGAGAAACTGCACCTCTCTTAAACCGTGGGGGTTTGCTTTTCTGATATCTGTGTTGTCTCAGGAATATTGGGGTGGGAGAGATGCTACAGTCAGTTATAGAGAACAACTGCTCTTCAGAGGACCCATTGGTTCGAATTCCCATTGCTAAACCACATCAGTGGCTAAGAAACTGTCTTTAACTCCAGTTTCCAGGGGATCCGACGCCCCATTCTGACCCCTGCGGCATTGCTTGACACGGGCGCACACCACATCGACAGTACAATTCTACTAACACGTTAAAAAAAAGAATAAAAAAAATAGAAATAGATCTCATGTGTCTCCATGAGAATTTGCTTGAAATAATTTATAAGGACAGAGAATGTTATATGTCTGTTGTTTTTTTAGAAATGCTGGATGGGGCTGGGGATGTATGCTCATTGGTAAGAGTGGCTCTTGCCGCTGGAGCATGCAGACAGAGCCGCTGAGTCATCCTAGGACGATCCCATAATATCCCAGGCATGGGTTGGTGATGCCTAGCATCGTGAGGTAGAGGCCGGAAAATTCACAAAGTTTCAAGTGTCTCCATCTGGCTACATATGTGAATTTTTTTTTTTTTTTTTGGATCTTTTCGAGACACGGGTCTCCTTAGTCCCAGCTGTCCTGGAACTTACTCTGTCGACCAGCGCTGCCTTGAACTCACAAAAGATAGCCTGCCTCTGCCTCCCAAGTGCTAGATTAAATGCGTGCGCCACACGCACGTGTCTATGCTACAATATGTGATTTGAGGATATCATGGGCTTATAAAATCCATGGAGGAAGCGAAGAAGCAGGGAAGGGAGGAGGGAGGACTTGGGATAAAGTTTAGGTGAAGTTACATTAATCTGGGATTGAAAAATGCATAAAACTAGAAAAGCATCTCGCCAAAAGTATGAATTAGCATAAATAAATAAAGCTTTATTTATTATTTTTTCAAAATTTTATTTATTTGTTTTTTTATGTGTATGAAATGTACTGTTCTGCATGTAGGTTTGTGCACCTGTGTCGTGCAATTGCCTCGGAGGTCAAAAGATGAGGGTGTCTGACTTCCCTGGAACTGGAGTTCTCCTGGAATTGGAATTAACAGACGGTTCTCACTGCCATGTGCGTGCTGGGATCGAACCCGGGTTACCTGTAAGAGCAGTCTGGTGCTCTTTACGCTAGGCCATCTCTTCAGCCCATAAATCAGATAAAGCTTTATTAAATTCTCCAAGGTATGTGCTAGCTCTTTCATGAGAGATTAAGAAAGAGGCTGGGGCCTGGAGAGATGGCTCAGTGGTTAGAGCACCGACTGCTCTTGCAGAAGGAAACGGTTCGATCCCCAGCACCCAACCATTGGCAGCGGCACAGAACCGTCTTTAACTCCAAGTTCAGGGGGAATCTGCAACCTCTTCTGGACCTCCGCAAGCATTGCATGACACAGAGGGTTGCACCATCCTAGCATGCAGACAGTACATACAAAAAAAAAAAAAAAAATACATTAAAAAAAAAAGAAAACAGAGCTTGGAAGTTAAATGTCTTTGCTGAAGACTAAATAGAAGTTACTTGAAGTTTTCATGCTGGGGTGTTTTCTGATGCTGTTTAGATACAGTTTTCTTTTGACCAAGGGCAAAGACAGGAAGTGTGGGTATAGACCATTTCTTTGGGACTCATTATGGTGGGTACAATTGTTTTGTGGTAAAAGCATTAAAACTGCTCAAGTGTTTTAAGTTCTCTAAATTAAAGAAAATTGATCGTCTATAGTCACTGGCAAAACTATAAATGAGATGGTCAGATGTGTCAGCCCTGTGTCATGAAACTCTCCAAAGAATGTTACCAATTATGTATAAACTTAAATTATGCATGATTAAGGTATGGCTAATTTGTTCCTCTTCCTATACATTTCTAATATAATGTTTTAGATAGAAACTTTTACTTTTAAAATTTTTATTTTTATTTTATTTGTATGAGTGTTATTCCTGCATCTGTGTAAGTGCATCTGGGTTGAAACTTGAAGTGAAAACACAGATGATCCCAGTATTAATCAGAAAATGCCCAAGGAGGACAGAAGAGGCCTTCAGATCCCCTGGTCTTGGAGTTACAGACAGTTGTTAGCTGCCAGTGGGTGCTGGGAATTGAACCCAGGCTTTTTGCAAGAGCAGGCAGTACTCTTAACTGCTGAGCCATCTCTCCAGCCCAGAAACTGTTCTGTTTTAAAATAGAAAAGTTTTATACCTTTCAGCACTGTTAAGAGCAGGTTTTGCCTTGTCTTATTGAGTAGGGCATGGGTCTTGATAAGAGTGGAAGGTGGTCTCTGAGCCTTAAGGGGTACAGGGAAGGAAAGGGTGTATGGAGGGGTTGCAAGGAAGGAAGGTATGCAGGGAAGGGGGTCAAAGAAGGGGGGTTACAGGGAAGGAAGGGGTGCAGGGAAGAGGGGGTACAAGGAAGCATGGGACACAAGGGAGGAAATGTGTGTCCGAGGAGTCATCTGTGTGGTTTCCTTTAATCTTTGTTTTCTTCACATTCTAACTAGAGGCTTGCTTTCTTCTAGAATTCTACGAGGAAATCCTTTCCCTGGCATACAGTTTAACCTGCCACACCGTCTCCCCACAGATGTGGCAGCTCCTGGGCATTTTATATGAAGTTTTCCAGCAAGATTGCTTTGAGTACTTCACAGGCATGTGTTGAACCTACAACAACTTTGCTTTTCTGTGTCTAGATATATTTTCCTTGAAACTTGAAAGAAAAATATAGATGATTCTAGTATTAATCAGAAAATGTCCTCATTTTCCTGCCAAATAATGGGTAGAATGTGACAACCCTGTCTCAGCCCCACATAAGAGGGGGCAAGGGGAGGGCTGCATTCCCTTGTCTTGTTAGTTTGCACCTAGAGCATATATCCATATTAAGTATTTCTTTACACAACTCAGTTGTAAGCACTATTTTAACCCAGCAACCCAGTAACGAGCTGCAGCTCTTTTGTGGCTTGTGGGAGACTGGGACAGTGAGGCCAACCATCAGTCACATTGGCAGCATGCCAGGTAGTGCTGAGTGTACTGAGGGAACCGGAAAGTGCAGGACAATTGCCCCCATAAATGGTGAGTATTTTAGCCTTCCTGATCTGCATTTTTTTCAGGTGTCAATGGGGCAGGTGTATCACATTCATTTCTAGAATTTGTGGTTGCTAGGGGAGACAGTGGGAGGGTGCCACAGGAATGGACCAGTGAAAATCATTTGTTTCAGCTTGTGTTCTCGTCTCAGTGGGATTTTCAATCTTTTCCCAGACATGATGCCTCTTCTCCATAATTATGTGACAGTAGACACTAATACTCTTTTGTCAAATCCGAAGCATTTAGAAGTCCTGTTCACAATGTGCAGGAAGGTAAGTGCTTTCTGTCTGTAGTCGTGTGAATCTCCTAATGTTTTAGCGTGTGATTTTACCAGAGTAAGCTTGTCAGTTTGCATTCAAAAATGAGTTTGAGCTGGGCATGGTGGCACATGCCTTTAATCCCAGCACTTGGGAGGCTGAGGCAGGCGGGTCTCTGTGAGTTCACCACCAGATTGGTCTACAGAGTGAGTTCCAGGCCAGCTGGGGCTATAGGGAGACCCTGTCTCTCTCTCTCTCTCTCTCTCTCTCTCTCTCTCTCTCTCTCTCTCACACACACACACACACACACACACACACACACAAAGTTTGGGATTATTGTAATTTAAGTTTCAAAGTTTCACAATGTGTTGTGTCTACAGATGTTCTCCCTTCACTACCTATGTACTTTGCAGTCTTCAGTCAATACAATCACGTTTCAAATCCCTCTAGTAAATAGCAAGTATTCGCCTGTGACCCAGGCACATCTGCCCTGTATTCCCTTCTGGATGACCTATAATACCTAGTGCAATATAAATGTTAGGTAAATGGTTGCTAAATGTTGATGTTGAGGGAAAAACAAGAGAATGAATCTAAGCACAGTCCACATGGAACAAAGTTTTGGGAAAATATTGATTTCTGGTTGGTTGACATGGGAAGAAAGTACTGGGAAAGGGAACTGTACAGCAGGGCTCCAGCCTTTTCACTTTTAGTTGAGTATGTATATTGGAAGCCATTATGTAGGTTATTTAAACATAAGCAAAACAGTGAAAAGGGCTCCACTTAGCTCCACACGCACAACTCACTGATGTATTGCACACAAGTCTGCTTATCCACTGTGCTACCCTAACCAGAGGTGAGAGCTGGCCCTCTAATAGCTAGGTCTTGGAATTTTTGATGTTTTGATGACTAAGCAATATTTATCTTTATGGGTTTGTGTGTGTGTGTGTGTGTGTGTGTGTGTGTGTGTGTGCGTGCGTGTGCGTGTGTGTGTGTGCGTGTGCATGTGCATGTGTAATTTGTAGTACATCAAGCTGGCAGACAGATTGTGGAAAGTGCAAACATTCAGAAACGGAAAGGTTTGCCATTGAACAGGGAATAAAATGGTCAGATTGCAGCCCCTGGGTCTCAGTGGCAGAGAGGTGGACCAGGGTTGGACACAGCTCTGAAATAGTGATCAGTATATGTGGTTTAGGTACTAGTTGAATTACAAAGATCCTGGGAAATTGTGGGAAGTCATTAAACTTCTTACTAAGCTGAAGGGTTGAATGGAGATTTTAAAACACCCCTGTATCAAAAAAAAAAATACCCCTGTATCTCTGTGATGGCCCCTTTATTGAATCATCTTCATCCTCAGTTATAGTGATGACGAGGGGGAGAGGAGGAAAGAAAGACACAGTAGAAAGTACATCTGTTGCATGTGTCCACCCAGCTGTGCTGTATAGCAGTTACAGTGTCCTGTGTGTCCATCAGTGACTCAGCCACTCTGTACAGCAGATATATTGTCCTGTGTGTCCATCAGTGTGACCCAGCCACGCTGTACAGCAGATACACTGTCCTGTGTGTCCATCAGTGACCTAGCCGTGCTGTACAGCAGATATACTGTCCTTTGTGTAAATAGATTTGGATTCTTACAGCGTATCAGGTATTTTCCAAGTACTTAAAAAAATACTTTTAATTATGTATCTGTGTATGTGTTGTACATGTGGGTGCACAGTTCTGAGACCAGAAGGGGAGCTGGAATTATAAGTGGTTGTGAGTCATCTGATGTGGGCGCTGGGAACCTCCTATCCTGTACTTTTTTCTTGTTGTGTTTGTTTGAGACATGGTCTACTATGTAGTCCTGTCTGGCCTGGAGCTCACTGTGTAGACCACGTTGACTCCAAAAGCACAGAGACCCACCTGCTTTTTACCTCATGAGTACAGGGATTAAAGGCATGTGCCATCATAACCAGCTCCATGTTTTTTTAAAAAATATTTTATTATTTTTATTTTATGTGTTTGAATGTATTGCGTGCATGTTTGTAAGTGTACCTATGCCGTGCAGTGCTCTTGTAGGTCCAAAGAGGGTATAGGATCCTCTGGAACAGGAGATAGTGTCAGTTTTTAGCTAATGTGTGGGTGCTGGGAATTGAACCTAGTTCTTCTGCAAGAGCAGCTAATACTCTTGACTGTTGGGCTGTCTCTCCAGCCCCCCAGCTCCATGTTTTTATTAGCATGTATTATACATAATAGTGAGTTTCATTATACCATTTTCCTACATGAATATAATGGATTTCCATCATATTGTTGTTGCCTCTCTTGCCCCCTTTGTTAGTCCCCTTTCTCTTCCTAACTACCCTTCCTTCTTTCATGCCCTCTTTTTTGAGGGGAACTGACTCAGCAAGTTTCATTAGGGTTTGTTTACAGGAACATGGGCACCCTGGCATTGGCTACATTACTGAAGAAAATGTCTGTGTTGTCCCCAGTGATGATTCTGAGCTCTTCTGCATAGTAATTTATTTAATCCTTATAGCATGAGGAGTGTGTCATACTGTTATTGATGAAGAAGCAGGCATAATTCCTTTTACTGGTCTGGTGGGGCTTAGTAACTTGTTTCAGGTCACAGAGCTCCTGTGTTTTGGGGCTGTGTTTGAACCCAGGTGTTAGGCTCCACAGTGTTATTTGTAAATTATAAAATGTGTCCTGTTTTTTCTGCCTTTTGGCAAACAAAGGTTGGAAGAGCCCTGAATGGACACAGTCTGGGGAAGGGGTGATTTTTTTTTTTTTTCCGTGTTATGTATGCCTCATGAAGCAGGTGTCCTATTGCCTTACTCCGAAGATAAGACACAAGCTAAGTAGCTTTTCTAGAAGCACACAGAGGCAGAGACAGGCAGATCTCTGAGAGTTCCAGGCCAGCCTGGTCTACATAGCGAGACCCTGTTACAAACACAAACCACCAGCGATTCCTCGCTGAGATTTGCTTTTTCTGGTTTTGATTGACTTCCCTGCAGCAATGCTCATGCTGAGGTGACCTTGTCACTCTAGGTATTGTGTGGAGATGCGGGAGAGGATGCCGAGTGCCATGCTGCCAAACTATTGGAAGTCATCATTCTTCAGTGCCGAGGACGGGGAATTGACCAGGTGATGCATGTTGGGAAAGCGCTTTACCAGACATTGACCCAGAACATGTTCAGGCCTGGCAGATAATTCTGTTTACATTTTGATGGCTTATTAACAAAGCACCCTGAAGTTTGTGATTGCTATTAGGTTTTATGCATTTGTTAGAACTATGCAGGTGTGAACCCCATATAAGAGAAAGACAAACACCAGGCCTCAGTCACTCCGGGAATTATTTACTTTGGACATAGTCAAGGCTGGGAATTGATGGAGACTGGCAGCCAGCAGCAGAGATGGTGTCCAGGGTAGGCCCTTTCAAATGTCTTGGGCTGGACATCAGTTAAGAAGGAGGTGAGGTTATTGACTGACAGCTTCTGGTGGTGGGGAGCCGGGAATCTGTGTGCCCTTGGAATACTGGGAGGACCGGACCTAATACTTGCTAGTGTAAGTCCCATTTAAATGAAGGGAGAAAAAGCCAGACAACATTCATAACAACAGCAGTAATAGCAAAAAGCCATCAGGAGTGTGTGCAGTGGAGATCATATTTAGCTTGTAAAGTAAAAACTGTATTTGGATGCTCATATAAGAAGCTTGGCACCCCCTGCTAGAAGTAGTGACAGGAAGGTTCCCCGGGCAGAGAAATTACAAGATCACAGGCTAGGGTGTAAACAGGTTGAGTGAGGAGGCTGTCACTGTGTGTAGGTGTGTGAGGGTATCTGTTTTGCTCTAGGCTTGTAGCAGTGGGTAGAGGGGAACAGGATTTGCAGTATGGGACTCTGCAGGAAGCATAAGATGTTAGAGGAGAGGGCTGGGAGAAGTCGAGCCCAGGTTTGCCTTTGGAACCTCCCTAGGTAAGGACACTGATGGGCACCCAAGTGTTTGGGAGCAGAGGTGCCACCCACATTACCATCTAGGGGTGTTAATAAGTGCTCATAAAACAAAAGCATTCCAGGATCTAATCTAGGGGAAACAGGACAAAACTAAACTCAGCAGAATCCATTGCCGATGCTTTTTTCTGACCATGTCTAGGACAGAGTGTCTGTACATAATGTTTTTCATGTTAACATAGAGGCATTTTGCTTCCCAAATCCAAGGGCCAACTATTGATTGTCTGAAAATGTTCTTTGGATAATGTTGATTGTCTGAAAATGCTGTTTGGATAATATTGATTCAGGGCATGTCTTGATAGAAAAGAGGGGGTGTGGAAGCTTAAGTTTGATGGTTTTACCTCACTGGCAACTTGGAGAGAGTTATACGAGGGGGGCACAGTGATTCTTTGGTTTGGAGGAACAGTAGGTAGGAAGGAGTTGTAGATCAGGCCAGGTAAAGTCAGTAAGGATCTGTGCTGGTATACAGTGGTTTGTTCTAGACCCGAGTGGAAAGAGGATTGAGCATTTCAAGACAGCACCAGAGGACTGTAGGCGATGCAATGTGAGTATACACCATATAGTACCTTGGGTCCAACCTAGGTTTTGTGCTCCTCTGTGTGTCCTGTCAGTGATGGTTACTGTGAAAGGTTAAGATGTTGGTGCTCTTGGTAGTGATCATTCATTAATTCTTCATTTATTAAATGAAATATTTCTAAATAGTTTCTCATAAGTTTGCAGGTTAGTATAGAGATATTCTTTTACAGCTGTGGGGTTTGTCATTTGTCCAGCCAGTCCCCATATTCCATCTTATTTTAATATAGTGGAAAGGGGCAGTTGTGTTACTAATTTAAAGATTTAAAAGCCAGGCGTGGTGGTGCACATCTTTAGTCCCAGCACTTGGGAGGCAGAGGCAGGACGATCTCTGAGTTCAAGGCCAGCCTGGTCTACATAGTGAGTTCCAGGACAGCTGGGGCTATGGGAGACCCTGTCTCAAAAAAAAAAAAAAAAAAAAAGACTTCATGGTCCTTTAACTTTTGGTTGCTTCCCATGTGATAGTAGGTATTGTTTACTTTATTAAGCTTTAGGGTTTTTTTTTTTTTTTTTTTTTTTTTTTTTTTTTTGGTATTTTTGAGACAGGGTCTCCCTTTAGTCCCAGCTGGCCTTGAGCTATGTACACCAGGCTGGCCTTGAACTCACAGAGATCACTTGACTCTGCCTTCCAAGTGCTGGGATTGCCTTCCAAGTGCTGGGATTAAAGGCATGCACCACCATGCCCAGCCTAAGCTTTAGTTTTAAAATAAGCCTAAACATTTTTTTCCAGAGTTACTTTATACTTCCTTGTGATTTTACTGATCCTTAATGTTATTTCACTGTGATGGTAATTTTTCATGTAGTTGTTATCATGCATGCATGATGCAGTCCAGTTCGGACCAAGAACACCAAGGGTCTAAGTGAGAAAAGGTGCAGAGTTAGCACCGCAGTCAGGCCTATGGGGGCTCAGTTCCTCAGGTTCTTCAGTGGCTTCACAGTTCATGTGTCACAGTTCATGTGTCACAGTTCCTGTGTCACCATTGGGACTTTTCAAAAGACAGACTGTCTCATTCATTTATTTCCCATTTGAAGTAAGTCCCACCTTCATCATTTACCATAAACATGGAAGTGGCCAAGTTGGTATACTAGCTTTGAGCCTGGACCTTACAGGGCAATCCCCCACTAGCTCCAGCAAGAATGTAAGAGGGAACAAGACTTCTTGGACATCAAGGGACTTCTTTTTGTCTCTCTGGGTTTGATGAGAATGTAGCCTTTTTAAATAGCTCCTGCACACCATTTAAGTAAGCAGCACTCTCTTGTCATAGACTTATTTACGGGTATTGTTGCCAGCATGGGCTTTTTGGGGTTCTGTGTCTGCAGCAATAGGTGACTGTGCTTCCGTCTCATCCTCTAGTGCATCCCACTGTTTGTTCAACTTGTCCTGGAGAGATTGACCCGGGGTGTCAAGACCAGCGAGCTACGCACCATGTGTCTTCAGGTGGCGATTGCTGCCCTGTACTACAGCCCTGAACTGCTGCTGCACACGCTGGAGCAGGTCCAGCTGCCGCACAACCCAGGACCAGTCACTGCACAGTTCATAAACCAGTGGATGAACGATACCGATTACTTCCTTGGGTATGGTCTTTGGGTTTTACACTGCTTCACTGTTGCTGGGTTGTTCTTTCTTCTCTTCTCTGCTCCCCTCCCCTCCCCTCCGCTCCCCTCCC
>VZQC01010668.1:27099-70173 GCA_009823505.1 Rhizomys pruinosus | reverse complement strand
GATGGTATGTTAATCCATGAATTATGTTTTTTTCTGTAAAATATGACAGGGTCTTACTGTGGCTAAAAAGAAAATGATCTGGACCGTGGCGATGCACACCTTTAATCCCAGCACTTGGGTGGCAGAGGCAGGTGGATCTCTGTGAGTTCAAGACCAGCCTGGTCTACATAGTGAGTTCCAGGGCAGCTGGAGCTATAGGGAGACCCTGTCTCAAAAGACAAAAAAAGCCCCCCTAAAGCCCAAAAAATCTCGGAGTGCTATGTGTGTGTGGTGTATGTGTGGTATGCGGTATGCGGTGTGCACACATTTGCATATGGAGGCCTGAGATTGGCCTTGGATGTCTTCTCAGTCGATCTCTACCATATTTATTGAGGCAAGGTCTTTCAGTTGAACTCAGGAATTGATATGGCTAGTCTTGCTAGCCAGCTTGCTCTGGGGATTCCATCCATGCTAAGCCCTGAGATTTCTGGTGGGTTGCCACAGCCACCTGGCATTTATATGGGTTCTGGTACTCACGCTTTACATGCTAAGTACTCTCCCTACTGCACCTAAGTTTTGTAAGATATCACTAAGGAAAATTTGTGGAGACCTCCCACCGAACTAGTTAGGACAACACAGTGTAGATGGGAAATGGTGGAAGTCTGACTTAGTGGTCTGAGCATGTATACAAGAGGTCATGTGTGTTCTAATTTGCCTACTTGGAGGGCCTTGGATGTGTCCCTCAGGTGATTTATTTATTTATTTATTTATTTATTTATTTATACAGGGTCTCCCTGTAGCCGTAGATGGCCTAGAACTCGTTTTGTAGAGTAGACTGGCCTCCATCTCAGAGATCAACCTGCCTCTGCCTACAGAGCGCAGGCATTAAAGGTGTGTGCCATCATACCCAGAAATCACTTGGTTTTGTTAAAACTTCAAAGGGAAGAACAGCTTCAAGAGAGTCAATACTAAAAATATGACTGGCAGAGTCCCACTGAGTACATTCTTGCTTCTACAGAGTGGTGCAGGTGGTGCTGTCCCATTTGTTGGTGCCTTAAGCAGTCTTAGAGCTGCTTTCTCTGTTCATGTTCCCGTGGAATCATCGCAAGGGAACTTTCTTGGTGGGCGGTCACGTTTATGGTGCTGTGCTGTACCAAAGCATAGTATTCTCAATTTTTTCTGATTTTTGAAAACAAGGCTAGCTTGCCCAGGCTGGCTTTTTCCTGATCTTCCTGTGTCCACCTCCTGAGTGCTGGGCATGTGCCACTGTGCCCTGCTCTGTCTTTTAATTCTTGATATTTTAAAACAAAGCAAATGTTTCATAGAAAAATATGTTTAAATATGTTTAATATAAATGAGCCAAAATTTTTCCCTTCAGAATTAAGTTTTCCTCATTCTGTTACCTTGGAGGCTGCTGGTAGATGTGGGTGTAGCCAGTAGGGTCAGCATACCACATTTGAAATAGCTTTTGGCACCTGGGGTTGGTATAGATGGAAGGAGTATACCTGCCAAGAAACCTTGAGGAGTTGGGAAAGAGGGAAAAATCTGGTAACCTTCCATTTTTCATATTGTGGAGGATTGTGTGCTATCAAGTAGGTACTTCTGTCCTGACAAGGTCATTAGGCCAGCACTCCACTGTAGCACTTGCATTAATCATCAATTAGTATTACAGCAAGATTCACCGTGTTGGTTGTAGACTCTCATAGGCAGCCTTGCAGTATAGCCCAGGCTGGCCTTGAGCTTGTTCTGTAGTCCAGGCTCACCTTGAAATTGCAGTCCTTCTGCCTCAGCCTCCTCAGTGCTGGGATTACAGGTAAGAGTCACTGTACTTTGCTTCCCCCAGCTCTTTGACAATAACAGTTGGTTTACAGAGTTTGGTTTACACAAGATTTCACTTGCTTTTGTAGTTTTGTGGCCACTGTGGTTCTCTCAACACTTGCAGGCATCATGACCGGAAGATGTGCATCATAGGACTGAGCATCCTCCTGGAACTGCAGAACCGACCTCCTGCGGTGGATGCTGTGGTGTCACAGATCCTCCCATCCATCCTTTTCCTTTTCCTTGGCCTGAAGCAGGTCTGCGCTACTCGGCAGCTGGTAAACCGTGAAGATTGCTCAGAAGCAGAGAAAGCTGACACGGAGGAAAATGGTAAAGTTGTCTGATTACAATGAGAGCTGCAGTCGATTTTGCTTTTTTTTTTTTCCTTCTTGAGACAGGGTCTCCTTGTACCCCCAGCTGGCCTGGAACTCGCTATGTAGGCAAGCCTGGCCTTTTGAACTTACAGAGATCCACCTGTCTCTGCCTCCTGAGTGCTGGGATTAAAGGCGAGAACTATCACACCCAGTGATTTTTTTTTTTTTTGTTCTTGAGACAGGGTCTTGCTGTGTAGCTCAGGTTGGTCCTTAAGACCAGGCTGGCCTTGGCCTCATGTTCCTCCCGTTTCAGCATCATGTGTGGTGTGATTATTTATGTGCCTGCACTATCCTGCCTGGCTTGGATTTTGACTTGAGTGTGTTTTATTTGGATTTTTATCTATTTGGCATCATTAAGCAGATTAACATTCTCTGGTGTGTGACACATTTAACAAATGTCTGGGTCTTGCTTGACCTAGAAATTATGTTATAGGATACATTTATATTTGTGCCCCTCTTGACCTTAGGGCTCTTTGGGATTTTTAAGTGGAACCTAGTGGGTTGAGGTTATGAGTGAGAAACACATCTCTCAGAGTCAGATGGTCTTGACGGAGTTAGTGACTGAAGGTTTCTTTTCTTATTTGTACTCACAGGTTCAGTGAAGGTAGCTTCCACAAACCGAACGATCCCTAATTAAGAGCTCAGTTGAAGGGTTGATAGGGATTTATTTTTTTAATTTAATGGTTCTTCAAAAATTACAATTGTGAGATATTTAAAGTTTAAATGTGAATTTAGAATAAAATGTATGGATGATGGCAGTTTATTCAATCAAGAACCATGGGACTGGCAGAATGGTTCAATGGGTAGAGACACTTGATGTCAGGGCAGACAATCTGAGTTTAAGCTCCTGTGCCCACATGGTAGAAGGAGCGAACTGGTACCTGCAAGTTGTCCTCTGATCTCCATATGTACACCGTGGCACCTGCAGTCACACACACACACACACACACACACAAATACACAAATAGATGGAATTTTTTTTTAAAGCATCAGAGTGTGGTGCGGTGGTGCACGCCTTTAATCCCAGCACTCAGGCAGAGGCAAGCGGGTCTCTGTGAGTTCAAGGCCAGCCTGGTCTACGTAGCAAGCTCCAGGCCAGCTGGGACTAAAGGGAGAACCTGTCTCAAAAAAAGCATCAGGATGAGCTAGCTCAATAGTAGAGTACTTGCTTGGCATGTGTGACTCCTGGGATTTGATCCTTAGCACTTCAAAAATAGTTGTTAGCATCAAGAATATTAGATGGTAAAAAAAAAAAATTAGATGGTTATTTATCAAATAATGAGATTTGTGGATATACAAGCACAACTCTCATCTTAAAGGGGACAAGAGATGGTTTATCGTGGAGCCAAATATAAGTGGCCATGATCTAGCAACACAGATTCAGGTTACCCCAAATTCCATGTTCCAACATGGTAACAGTTTCATAAGGTTTTTATAGTAACAGAACAAAGAAAATTCATGTCAAGACACCTTTCAAATACATTGATAGAAACGTTAAGTAGGTGGATACAGCAAAAGATAAATCTTAACTCTAGGCTTCATGTTATCTGATTCTCAGTGGAAGCCGATGGTCTGCTAAGTTACATTCCAAAAGGTTTTTATCTGATAGTCACAGGATGTTAAGTCAGAAACAAAGGTGGGCAAGGAGTAGCTATTTAGGGGGCTAAAGCTGGCCCAAGGAAAATGGTAATTAGGCTTTGGATTTGCCACATTCCAAACTCTCCAACAGTCACTGAAGTCTTATCAGTTGATCAGCCTTTGTAGAATGCTGTTTTTAGATGCAATTTTTCTGGAAACTTTCATTCAGAGCCTGTAATCTGTCTTCTGGGGCCTGGGAAGTTACACTATCCAGTTCCAAGATTTTTTTCCCTCTTCTATTTAAAAACAGACACTTTAGCTATTTGAGAAAAATCAGAATTCTTCCTAAAATACATATACCTTTTTTAGTCTTATTGAGACAGTGTCTCCCTGTAGCCCTAGCTGGCCTGGAACTCCCTATGTAGACCAGGCTGGCCTTAAACTCACAGAGCTCCGCCTGCCTCAGGCTTCCCAGTGCTGGGACTCAAGGTGTGCGCCACCACACTTTAGTGTTTCTTATTTTTTCTGTTTGTTTGTTTGTGACAGGTCCACTTAGCCCTAGGTGGCCTGGAACTTGTTATGTAGACCAGATAGGCCTCCATCTCAGAGATCCACCTGCCTCTGCCTCTGAGTACTGGGATCAAAGGTGTATCTCACCACACCTGGTTAGTCACCAGAGTTATTTGAGACAGGGTTTTACCTGTAGCCCTGGCTGGCCTGGAAACCAGTAGGCTAAACTCTGCCCTGAACTCACAGAAATCTGGTCCGCCCCCACTCCAATGTATGCATCACCATACCCAGCTCATTGTGGGTTTTTTTTTTTTTTTTTTTATATTTGTATGTGTAGGAATGTACTGTCTGCATGTAGTCTGTGCACCCGTGCGTGCAATGCCGCGGAGGTCAGAGAGGGTCTTAGATCCCCTGGAACTGGCGTTCTCCCGGAATCGGGAGTTACAGATGGTTTCTTAGCCGCCATGTGAGGCTGGGGATCGAACCATGTTCTCTCAAGAGCAGTCGGTGCTTTAACCGCTAGGCTATCTCTCCAGCCCCCATGGGTTTTTTTTTTTATATATATTATTTTCACTTATGTGAGTTTGTTGCCTGTATGTGTGTAAGTACACTGTGTTGTGCAGTGCCCACGGAGGTCAGAAGAGGGCATTGGATCCCCTGGAACTGGAGATATGGACAGTTGTTAGCCACTGTATAGGAGCTGGGAACTGAATTCAGGTTCTCTGGAAGAGCAGCCAGTGCTCTTAATTGCTGAGCCATCTCTCTGGCCCTAGCTCATTGTGTTTTATTTTTATCTTATTTTATTTTGTTTTGTTTTATTTTAGTTTTTTACATTTACTTTCATTTATTTCATTTTTTTTTTTAACCAATAAGTAATAAGTTTTGAGTACAAGCATCCTTCCTGTAAAACCAATTGCCAAGCAGTTGTGCCCAAAACCCACACGGCCCAAGGCTCCACCATCCAGCTGGGCTTGTATGTATCAATCAAGTTGATCAAATTAAGGCGTCAGTTCTATCTTGTGTAGTTTCACCGTTCACCCCACTCACAGCCCTTACATTCTACCATGCCCCCCTCTTCTTGCAGATTGTTCCCTAGGCTTAGACAAAAGGCACAGGTGGACAAAAGCAAAACAGTCTACCTTATCTGGAGATGTCGTTTTGGACTCTGGACAGTTCTGGCTGTTCTTTCATGGGCTGACCATTTATCCAGGAATAAGTTTCCATCCTAATGAAGCACAGGCATTTAGCTATATAGGTATTTAAACAGTACAATATTATGGTAGGTTACTTTGGTATAGACACAGCTGTTTGGATGGTATTGCCTAATCCATGAATTATATTTTTTCTGTAAAAGATGACACGGTTCTTACTGTGGCTTATAACGTCTCCTAACCACTGGAGGATGTAAGCTTGGGGCATCAGCCCTGAGTTATTCCTCCAAGGAGAGAGCTACTAGCCAATTAGATTTGGGATATACAGACATATGGCTGCCACTGCTGCACAGTATTTCCAGGCAGGTGAGGTATAGTTGATGCCGACGGAGGAGTCTTGCTTGACTCAAGGAGACCAATATTTGCTTTATTGGTTTAGTGCTTTTGTTTGCACTCTCTGGTGTACCAGAGACCAACTGTACACTTGGCAAGTGTGGTCTCAATACATCTTTCCCCCATGCTTACATCAGGTCATTTACAGAACACAAACATCAGGGCCTACTGCCTCTCTTCTTGCAGGTACTCCCAGTTTTCAGGCAAGAAGGCCTTTACCTGTTGGGGGGCTTGGTATCTTCCTGGCCAACATCTCCTTGGCAGCAATTAATCCATGGCTGACATCAGAGCTTTCTGTATTAATATATTTTTGGCTTAACTGCACACTTAAGAGGGGACTCTAGTTATTTATATTTGGTTCTTAAGAGAGATCATCCTTTTCACAGTTCCATGTCTATTTAGTCAATTAAAGAAAGCGTTTTTACTGCGTTTTATAAGAGATACCCTCTATAACAATCGGCTTTAATTTAAGTTAGAGATTGACTTCATTACCATCATATTTTTCTTGTTCTATGAAAAAGGAGGCCGAAAGTCTCTCATATTAAAACTTTGGGGCACCTTCGAAGGTAAGGTTCATTAGGACTCATTATAAACAGTGTTACAAATAGGCTCCAGAGATGTTTGATGCCTGTAGCAGTCTGAGGGCTTTTCCTCCCTTTAATACTTAGATGGGACAATTTCTCTGCTGGTCTTTCTTGGTACCTCCTACACAATGCAACGCTGTATCCTTTTCTTCTCAGCCGTTGAGTGGTGACGTTTGGACCTGTGGGAACATACAAATCTTTCCCCATAGTTAGTTTAGATTAACTTAGGGCTGGCGAGATGGCCTATGGTTAGAGCGCCGACCGCTCTTCCAGAGGACCGGCTTTCAATCCCCAGCCACCCACATGGCGGCTGCGAACGTCTGAAACTCCAATTTCCAGGAGAACTCCTGTTCCAGGGGAATCCGCCACCCTCTTCTGACCTCCGCGCATTGCAGGCAATGGGTGCACAAATTGCATGCAGGACAGTACATTGATACACATACAGAAATAAATAAATGCCGGGCGTGGTGGCGCATGCCTTTAATCCTAGCACTTGAGGACAGCGGCACACAGATTCTGTGAGTTTGAGGCCAGCCTGGTCTACGGCTGAGTTTCCAGGACAGCCAGAGCTACGGGAGACCCTGTCTCAAAAAAAAAAAAAAACAGATTAAATTGAAAAATTTTGGCAAAAAGTTTTAATATATAAACTGTATCCCCCCCTTTTTTTTAATTCTAGGTTTTTATTTTTTTGACATGGAGTCTCAAAAAGGCTGTTGTAGTACACATACCTATAGTAGGAATCAAGGCACAGAGTTCATTAAATTTATCCAAGCTGTCTTTGGGTGACTGTATGTGTTAATTTGGGAAGCACACTTAATTCCTTACGTTACCTTATCCTACAGGTAAAAGAGAGTGTTACAGGATGATACTGTATAACACAAGAGTTTGAGTTTATTTCTCCCTTTTTTTTTTTTTTTTTTTTTCTCCATTTTTTTCTTTCCTTGGAGACATTTGTATATGTTAATCCCAAGGTATTGTTATACAGATTTTAGTAAAAATAGTGAATCACACCAACTTTTTTCCAATTAACTCAGATATATCATTGTTTTTATCAAAACCTTTAACCCAATATGTTTACTCTAGACATTTTTACTTTACTAAAGTCCTACAATACCATGTAATTTGTAGAAAGAGTTTGGGCAAAAAGTTGGATACTTGTTGAACTCGCGTCCATTAAATATACATTAATAGAAAATAGACCCATGTCCCTCTCCCAACCCACCCACCCCTCCCGATTCACCATTTCAGTCAGTTTTCTGATGCAGTCTTTCTGTTGTTGTTCTTTCAATATGCATCCCTCTAGACAAGAAATATTCTTTTTTTTTTTTTTTTTTGGTCTTTTTGAGACAGGGTCTCCCTGTAGCCCCAGCTGTCCTGGAACTTACTCTGTAGACCAGGCTGGCTTTGAACTCACAAAGATCGCCTGCCTCTGCCTCCCAAGTGCTAGGATTAAAGGCGTGCACCACCACGCCCGGCTTAAGAAATATTTTCAACTGGGTTATTGATGCTAGCATCCACAGATGAGGGATACCATTCATCATTTGTTTTTCAACTCGTTGTGTTTTGATGGCCAAGGATGTTGAATATTTTTCAAACACTTAACTGGTTGTTTGTACTAATTCATTTTTTAAAAGTGTCTAGTTTGATCTAGCTTCCTAGTTCTGTGCATTTTGGTGTGGCTTTTTTTTTTTTTTAGGTAAGATAATGTAGTCCTCCTGCCTGGCCTCAAAATCATGTAGCTGTGGCTGGCTTTAAACTACTCTGGAGTCTCCATCAGCTTCTCAGGCTCAGTGTGGCAAGTTCTGTGGGGCCAGTTTCAGGTTATCTCTGGCTGGTTCACTCCCAGCATCTTGTTTTTTGTTGATTGCTCACTCTCTGCTAGCTAGAGGATCCAGTTACAGTTTTTGTCACAACCCTTCGAACAGAGCAGCACTGAGAATAGAGAACATGTAATCTGGCTTGTGTGTGCATGTGCTGGTTAGAGGACAATCTCAGGGGTTCTTTGGTTGCTACCATCTACAGTACATTTTTCTTCTTTTTTTTTTTCCTTTTTTTTTTTGGTCTTTTTGAGACAGGGTCTCCCTTTTAGTTTCAGCTGGCCTGGAGCTCGCCATGTAGACCAGGCTGGCCTTGAACTCACAGAGATCTGCTGCCTCTGCCTCCTGAGTGTTGGGATTTACAGTACGTTTTTCATCATTGGTTTTTCTGCATCTGTGCCATGCAGTGCCTGTGAAGGCCAGAAGAGGGCATCAGATCCCCTGGAGTTAAAGACAATTATTAGGTGGCATGTAGGTGCTGGGAACAGAACCCAGGTTCTCTGTAAGAGCGGCCAGTGCTTTTAAATACTGAGCCAGTTTATTTTTATAATTTTTGATAGATTATATGATGGTTTTACATTTTCAAAATATTTTATAATCCTTGTTTCATTCTTTTAAATTATTAAAATTGATAGAGGAGATTTCCAGTGAGGAGGAGGAGACAAATGTAGCTGCTCAAGCCATGCAGTCACAGAGTGGCCGAGGTGCAGAGGATGATGACGACGATGACTGGGATGAAGAGGTGTTGGAGGAGACAGCCTTGGAGGGCTTCAGCACCCCGCTCGATCTGGACAGCAGTGTGGATGAGTACCAGTTTTTCACACAAGCCCTACTGAGTACGTCTGCACCCCAAACCTGAAGATACTATTTGTAAACTGTTTGTAAACGTACTTCATTTCTTCCTGTTAGAAGTTGCTTAGGGATCTGCCTCAAGATTGGTGTAGACTCTTTTTTTAATTTATTTTTTTAATTTTATTTATTTCTGTATGTGTATGAATGTACTGTCTGCATGCAAGTTTGTGCACCCATGTCGTGCAATGCCGCGGAGGTCAGAAGAGGGTGTCGGATTCCCCTGGAACTGGAGTTCTCCTGGAATTGGAGTTTCAGACGGTTCTCGGCCGCCATGTGGGTGCTAGGGATTGAACCCGGGTCCTTTGTAAGAGTGGTCGGCGCTCTTAACCGCTAGGCCATCTCTCCAGCCCCTGGTGTAGACTCTTTAAAAATGTTTATCTTTTATAGTAGAAATACCCAAACATTTTAAAATGAGAAAGGTTAGCACAAAAGCACACTCGTGAGCAGTCCTGAACTTCCGTCACTGTAGCAGCATCAGGTCACAGGGTGACCCTGCCGTCATCTTCATAAAGGAAATCAGTCAAGAGTGTCCACATATCATGCTTGGCCTCAGGCACTGGTGGGCAATCTTTTATAAAAAGAGGTGTTCTAGTTCGCTTACAATTGCTATGCTAAAACACTGACTAAAACCAGTTTGAGGAGGAAAGGGTTTATTTGGTTTACAACATCATCAGGGAAGCCAAGGCAGGAACTCAGGGCAGGAACTTGGAGCACAGAACACGGGAAGAACACTGCTCACTGGCTTGCTCACTGGCCTGTGCTCAGCTCATTTTCTTATACAATACAGGACCACCTACCCCGGGGGAGGAACTACTCACGGTGGCTTGGGCCCTCCCACATCACCCAACAATCAAGAAAATACCCCACAGACATGGCCACAAACCAATCCAATGGAGAAAATTCCTCAATTGAGTTTCCCTCTACCCAGTTGTGTCAGGTTGACAACTAAGGCTGTCCAGCACAAGAGGGAACTTTTACAGGCGTGCAGTGCTTAAAAACTGTGGCCTGTTGATCACTCCCAAGCTCTGTGGGAAGGAACAGATAGGCAAGACCTAATAAACAACGCTTTTTTCTTTTTTTGGTCTTTTTTTAGACAGGGTCTCCCTGTAGCCCCGGCTGGCCTGGAACTTGCTCTGTAGACCAGGCTGGCCTTGAACTTACAGAGATCCACCTGTCTCTGCCTCCCAAGTGCCGGGATTAAAGGTGCACACCACCATGCCTGGCAAAAGGATATATTATGTGAATTGCTGATTTTGTTTAGAAAGCAACACTAAAAATATAGTATTAGGACTCCTTAAAGCCTCATGTATCCAAAGGCCTTCTGCAAGTGAGAGCCATAGTCTTGTATAAAAGCGAGAGATGTGAAACCTCACCAAATAAAGAGTAGGCCAGTAAAATACTTAGAAAATTATTAATCAGAGTCAGGCATGGTGGTGTACGCCTTTAATCTCAGCAGAGTTTGAGCTCTGCCTTGTCTACATAGTGAATTCCAGGCCATTTGGGACTACAGGGATACCCTTTCTCAAAAAGACCAAAGAAAAAAAGTATTAATCAGTTGTGATGAAAAAAATCTTAGTAATGTCTCTTATTTGTTTTATAGTTAGAGAGCTTTGTGGTTGTGCCGTATTTCTACTGTTGGGTGGTTAAGATTCTCAGTGCTTTGCTCTAAGCACACCAAGGTGAACACCATTGTGCGTATAACGTTCTTGCTAAGTAGGCAAGCCAGCATAACACCCTAGCAGTGTTTAGTTTTCCCACAAGGACAGGAGTGCTGTCCAGAGCATGGGGAAGAAAATCACCTGTGACGAGGAAAGGAGGAGGGGAGGCTCCAAGACGGTCTGTAGATGTGATCAACATCCTGGTCTTGAGTACAGTCTCAGCATGCCCACATTTAGAAGTGTTCCTCAGGTGGTATTGGGCTGCCTTTGTGGAAGGATCCCTGGGAAGGAAGCCTCTCTGAAGTTCCTAGAAGGAAGATGTAGAAATGTGGCCACCTGGAATGTGGACCCCATTGTACAGTGTGCAGTTGCCGAGTGTCTTTCTGTAAGGATGTTGCAGTTTCCTTCTGGGGAGTCATTAGGGGTGACGTGCAGGACCAGTGGGAGGCCAGGCAGTGTGAGATTACCAATTTAGGAGTGTCAAGACCCAGAGGACAGAATGGAGTCTGTTGGGAGGAAGTGTGCGGGCTAGAGGACATTAAGAAACAGAGGACTGGATGTCGGGAGGCCTTCACAGATGTGAAGTGTCTGCAGTGGTTGCCTGGGAGACCACTGGAGCTAGTGATGGAAAGAGGAGATAGGGAGTGTTTGAGAGGAAAATGTTCTGTTTCACTTGTGCTGAGTTTGGAGTCCTTGGCTGGAAATGTCTAGGAGGAGGAGGGGAGGGTTTTGTGCAGTCCTGGGGCCTTGGCTAGGACCCATGCTGGTGCTGAAGGTGCTGGGAAGATTCTAAGGGGTGGTAGCAAGTGAGTCCGGATGTTTCCCAGGGTTGAGATTGTAGGGAAGAATAGTGGGGAACACTCCAGTAGAAGATAGTAAAGGGGACAGAATTAGGCCAACTAGAGGTTTACGAAGGTGACCTTCCTTGAAGTCCTGTCATAGTCGGTGACCAGGTGCACCCTCAGAAGCAATCTTCTTTTGGGATGAGTTTTGTTACCTTGTCTCTTACTGTCTGAAATACTTCTGTTATGATTGCTTCATGCTTTTCCTGAGATAGTAACAGTCACTGGCTCTTTCCTTTTTTCCTTCACAAAACCCTGAATTGCTACAGCTGTGCAGAATCGGGACGTTGCCTGGTACCAGCTGCTGGTGGCACCCCTCAGTGAGGATCAGAAGAGAACGCTGCAAGAGGTGTACACTTTGGCGGAACATCGAAGAACAATGGCAGGTCAGCCAGTCCTTTCCACGTCGGAGTCAGGGCCACAGCCAGCCTCTCCTGATGACTGAAGTTGCTGGAGACCAGCCCTTCATGGTGATGATGAATTGCCACTGTGTGTGGTTGTTCTTGTTAGCCCAGGCTGGCTGGGACATGTAGTTGATGTAGTTAGCCCCGGCTGGCAGGGGACTTAGAATCCTCTTACTTTGATCTTCAAGTGTTGGAATTATGGGTGTGTACAGATACTCCCGTGCTGCATGGTATGGTTATTTTTCTCTTTTCTTGAGTAGCTCAAATGAACTCAGAGTTCTGTACATCCCAAGCAAACTGAACCAGTGAATTACTACTGTAGCCCTTCCCTATCTTCCCACCCCTTTTTTGGCAATAGAGTTTCACTTTGTAGTTTACTGGGTAGTCCAGGCTAGAACTTACTGTGTAGCCCAGGCTGGCTTCAAACCAGCTCTTCTGCCTCAGCATTCCTATAGTACAGACATGTCAGACATGTGTGTATATGTACCATCATGTGTGGCTGCTTTTGTTTTTTTGTCTTTTTGAGACAGGGTCTCCGTGTAACCCCATCTGGCCTGGAACTTGCTGAGACCCGTCTGCCTGGGGCTCCTCAGTGCTGGGATTAAAGGTGTGCCCTACTATGCATTGTTCTTTAAAAAAAAAAAAAAGACAGGATGTTGCCAGTTTGGCCAGGTTACCCTGAAACTTGTGATCTTTGGATTTTTTAATTCTCCAACCTCAGTAGCTGGGATTATAGGCATGTGCTGGCTGGGCCAGCTTGGTGGTTCTTTTTAATACCCTAGCTTTATCAATGCCGTTCTGTTAATAGGGTCTATCAGCATTTTCCCCATTCACACTCATGAAGTAAGGATTGGGACAGATCTTGCTAAGGAAGACTAACTCAACCCAGCACCTATCTACTATCTCAATCACAGATGGGCTGAAAGCATTTTAAGCACTCTTACATGGAACTGGTATTCCTGGAAATGAAATGTCATGTTGCTCACTTTTCTACCCATGTTACAAGATACCTAAGGAAATCAACTCAGAAATAGGTTTTTACTTGAGCTTCTGTCCAGTTCCTGGTGACTTGGCCCTGTTGCTTTGGTGCCTGTGGTGATGTAGTACTTTGTGGTAGGAGCTTGAAGTAGAGGAAGCCTGCTCACTTGAAGGGACCTGGGAAGTAGAGAGAGGAATGGGCTGGGGTCCTAGTATCCCGTTCAGAAACATACCCCATGGATCTGGAGAGATGGCTTACTGCTTTTCCAGAGACCTGAGTTCGGTTCTCAGCACCCATACCTGCTGAGTTCCAACTACCTGTAACTCTGGCTCCCGGGTATCTGATAGACCTGCACCCCACCCCGCTCCCCGCACCCACACACTTACATGTACATATAAAAATCCAAAAAAAGCACACCCAAGTGACCTCACTTTTTACCCCTAGGCCCCTCCTCTTTATTTTTTATTAAAAAATTTTTATTACTGTTTATCTTTGTATGTGTATGAATGTACTATCTGCATGCAGGTCTGTGCAGCTGTGCGTGCAGTGCCACGGAGGTCAGAAGAGGGTCTCGGATTCCCCTGGAACTGGAGTTCTCCTGGAATTGGAGTTACAGACGGTTCTTAGCCGCCATGTGGGTGCTGGGGATCGAACTCGGGTCCTCTGCAAGAGCGTCGGTGCTCTTAACCGCTAGGCCATCTCTCCAGTCCCGGCCCCTCCTCTTAAAAGCCCCACCCCCTTTAGTGGTGCCACAGGCTGAAGGGCAAGTATCCAGTGTGTGGACATCAAGGTCTACGCCGCAGCCAGTGCTGGTTTATAGCTGTTGGGCCTGGTGTGTTGGTGACATGTTGATTTTCAGTTTTTAGAGAGGAGAACGTTGGGATTACAAGCTAACTGTTAGGTTGTCATTGGGAAAAATCTTGTGGTTATGAAGAGTTGCAGTGGTTGACCTAAGAAGTTTTAGGTGAGGACTGCTGTTCTGCAGGGAAGATGCAGGCTCTGTCAGTGTCTTGTGAGGGATGAGGCCTGTATATTGGCCTCAGACATGTTTCCACCTAGCTATGTTAGCCAATAGTTTTTCCATGTTAAGCATAACTGCTTGTTGACATGGGTCTGTTTAAGTTTGACATTTAATTTAGTGGAGTAACGAATACCACAAATTGCATTCTGTCTTAGTTTTAACTATATAGGGAGCAAGGCATGAGGAGCACATCTGTAATCCCAGTACTTGAGGGGAAGGCAGGGTCAGGAGTCAGAGACCAGCCTGGGTTACATGAGACCCTGTCTCAAACAAAACAAGGAGCTAATTATCTAAGGAGTCTGGCTTTTCTCATGTTAAGCATATGTCTTTTCTGCCCTCTCCCCCCTCTTTTGAAAACACTAGAAGCAAAGAAGACGACTGAGCAGCTTGGAGGCTTCATGTATGGGAACAAGGGCGTGCTCTCTACATTTGACTTTGGGCCTGTACCCAGCCACAACTGAAGGCAGGCGTGTCCGCTGAGCACCGTCACTGCTGCTTATCCCTGGGCATGTGAGGTCAAGGGGACATGAGGGGCTGCCTCTCAGGGCCCCCTGCTTTCCTGTTGCCCCTGCCATTAGGCAGCCATGGACCCACCCTCCCCTCCCCTCCCTTCCCCTCCTCTCTCCTCTCCTTATCCTGGAATATATATATTTCAACAGCTACTGTAATGTATGAAATGAAAGAAAAGCGGAATCATTGATGGGGAAGGACAAAGCATATGCTGAAAGGTTAGAGTGGAATACTGAGGCATGTCTAGAGTTTTTGCCATGTAGAATCAGTGGATTTATTCGGAAAACAGTGCCTTCTGTTGTACATGAATTACCAGAAAAAAATTTTTTTGGAGTGCATTGCAATTTTTTAAAGCATAAAACATATTTCTAGATATACTGTAAACCTTGGTTGTTACGTCGACTCATTCTGCATTTACTCTGAATTTACCGTCAGGCAGTTAGTGCGTGTCACTCTGGTTTCAGCAACGTCCCTGCTGTCTTGATCACTCCATGCAGGGGGCTTTCCTCGGTCCCGTGACCACCCGAGCACAGGGCTTGCATGGTGCACACTGGCTCGTGTTTTCAGAAGGTATCTGTGGCTTCCTTAAGAATTGTCCTGTAGTCTTTTCCTGCCTTGAATGGGTGATGTTTCTTTCAAGATCACAATGTGTCACCTGTATGGTGACCTGCTACACTGAAGACTCACCGTCTCTCAGTAGCCAGCAAGCCTTTAGTTACCAGGCTGAATACAGGACCCAGGGCTGGGTATCATGTGCTTCAGCCATGGGGCATCTGAGTACCTGGCGCATGTGGATCCTCTGAGAGGAAGGTGCTGCAGTCCACACTCTGGCTCTCTGGATGAGTCTTGTGTTTGCAGTTACTTTCCATTCCAGATTTGTTGGACCAGGGCCCAGAGCATTTTATAATTTTTTAAATTTCTTTTTTAGACAGAGTTTTGCTGTGTATGCAACCCAGACTGGCCTCAGATTTGTACTCCGCCCTGAAAATCTTCAAGTCTTCCCTCTCCCAGACGCTGAGTACATCATCACATCCGGTTGATTTTTAAATTTTTATTTTAAAGTCGTGGTCTGTCTTGTAGTTCTGGCTGGATTGGAATTCCCCTATGTAGCTCAGGCTAGCCTCAAACTTGTGGCAATCCTGCCTCAGGCTCCCAAGTGCTGGGATAATAGACACCACACAATTGATAGTTTTTAATTTAATAAAAAGACCTAATAGTGCTTTCTGACAGTCTGAAATTCTGAGTCTTTATTATAGAAACATTGTAAATCTTGTATCATGGTTCAATTTTCTTGAATTCTCCACGAGTGGTCTGTTGGTCAGCTGGGTTTGTAGGTGGGTGATAATGTAAGCATTGCAGAGGGAACATTTCCCTGAGTTTGTCAAGATCAGACAACAAACATGGGCTTTCCATTCACAAAGTGAAAATGTGTTCTCAGGATTTGACCTGTTTCTGGGTATGGTACAGAGTTTAATTTTTGTGAAATGTCTCAGCTTACGTTTTCATCGGCAACTAGCAGATTTTTTTCCAGGCTCTTCTGTGTTACCAGCCCGTAACGGTATAAACCCTTTAAAAATTTAGGTTATTTAAAGGGCTGGAGAGTTTGCTCAGAGGTTAGGAGCACCAACTGCTCTTGCAGAGGACCTGGGTTTGATTCCCAGCAACTAGATGATAGATGACAATTGTCCATAACTCCAGTTCCAGGGGAATCCAATGCCTTCTTCTGACTCCGTGGGCATTGCATGACATGGGTGCACTTACACACACGCAGGCAATATACTCATATACATAAATTAAAAATAATAAAATATTATAAAAACTTAGGTTATTGAAGCTGAACATGTAGTGTACACTTTTTTTTTTTTTTTTCCTTTTTGTAGTACACGCTTTTAATCCCAGCATTGAGGAGGCAGAGAAAGGTGGGTCTCTGAGATTGAAGCTGCCCTGGTCCACATAGTGAGCTCCAGGCCGTCTGGGGCTGCAGGGAGCCAGTCTCAAAAACACCAAACAAAAAGTAATTTTTACAGAAGTAGCTTAAAAAGCCATATATTTCAGAGTAAAATGACCCCATGTTTTCTTATCCCTCACTTCCTAAAGCACCAAAGCAACATGCTCCCCACAGAGGGAAAATGGCATTCTGAGGGATGTCAGACCTCAGAAATGCATGTCTCACATGGTTTAATTTTAACATAGGTAATATGCCTTCACACTGGATTGCAGGGGCATTCGGTTTTAGAGATTGTATTTTGTGGTGAACTGTGGTCCGCAGTATTAAAGAGAAGTATTCCTCTTCATCACCCCATCTTGTTTTTGAATCCAGAGTTACCAGCTGTGCTAACTGGAATATGATCTGGTTGGCTTGGAAACACAGGAACTTCCATGAATGTACTGTAAAATAAACTGTGATCTGAGCTCTGCTGTGTGGGCTGTTTTCTGGAGTGTGGAGGTGATAACTCACCAGCATATTTTCCTTGAAGCAGGGGCTGTTGGCACAAAAGGACAAAAGACATCAGAGTGAACGGGGTCTCAACAGGAGCATACGGCATGGGGGTGCAGGAGCCAGGGACCATCTTGTAAGCTGGGCATCCAAGTGACATCGAGAGGCTCTGATAAAGCAAAGATCATTCACCCACATGAGGACTTAGAAGGGAGGGAACAGAAAGGAACAAGTATGATCATAATTTTTTTTTTCACATTTTTAAAAGCTTTTTATTGGCGACAGTGCAGAACCAAGGGGGTTGGGAGCTGACCAGTGCTAGACTGCCCCAAACCCAACACTCCCTGCCCAGTGCTAGACTGCCCCAAACCCCACTCTCCCTGCCCAGTGCTAGACTGCCCCAAACCCCACTCTCCCTGCCCAGTGCTAGACTGCCCCAAACCCCACTCTCCCTGGTCAGGTACAAAAAAAACAAACCCAGATACAGCACAGGTGAGGGATTGGGGGTTAGGGTTAGGGTTAGCAATGAATCATGGTCAGCAAGGGCAGGCCCCACCCCTGGTCAAACTCTCCCACCCAGAATTCTTAATACAGACTGTAAAAGTTGACCATCCAAGCTGGGTGTGGTGGTGCAAGCCTTTAATCCTAGCACTTTATGAGTTCAAGGCCAGCCTGGTCTACATACTGAGTTCCAGGACAGCTGGAGCTACAGGGAGACCCTGTCTCAAAAAGAAGAAAGAGGAAAAATCAGCCATCCAACAACTCTTACATCAAGAAAATTCCCTGTCCCCAATGAACCCAGAAGAGAGAGACAAAAAGATCAGGGCCAGTTGGAAACAGTAAGGGTTAGATGATCAGATAAAGGGAAAAGAGAAAGTGTCCCCAATGTCAGGAAGGGAAGCATGGGGGGGGGGTCACACACACAAAACATTTACTTATATATAAGTGTGCATTTCAGGGACCAGGGAAAGGATAAATAGCGTTGGGAGAGTCAAGGTAGGGACAGAGAACCCAGGGCAGGGGCTTGGAATGCAGTCCATGCAGCATGGGGGGAGGCATCAGAACCCACCCACCCCCAATATTAAAAAATAGAAATTTGACTTGTGATGGAATCCTCGTGTGAAAGCTGGAGGGAGGGTGGTAGCCCCATCTCCCAGTGGGTCACTACCCAGTGAGGCATGGTCAGGACTGGCTGGGCCTCTTGAATTTCAGTTCTCCCTAGTATGGCTGAAGGACCTTTCCTCCCACTTGTAAATTCTGTTAAGAACACACATGATAAATTTATCATTTATGTAGTAGAAAGAGCTGTAGTACAGATTTGTGTTCAGTAAAGGTACTGAAAACTATAATAAAATATATGGAAAAAGAAAAAAGATCCCGGGGCTAAAGAGATGGCTCAGCAGTTAAGCAGTGCTGGCTGCTCTTGCAGAGGACCCAGGTTTGGTTCCCAGCACCCACATGGAAACTAACAACCATCTATAACTCCAGTTAGACGGGAATCTGACACCATCTTCTGACCTCCTTGAGCATTGAATGACATGGGTGCAGTTACTCATACTCAGACAATACACTTATACACATGAAATATTTTTTTTTAAACTTCCAAATGAACTTTAAGTGATAACCTTTCTGTTCTACTCCACTGTCTCCATTGAGCTGAGTATGTATGCTGGTGAATCTGGGTGGTTGAGGGTCTTGGAGCAGTTTCTTAGTGACAAAGCCTGCACATTCCTTGAAAACCATGGCTTATTCTTTGGGATGGGCTTTGCTTGAACAAGAAGCACAAGACAAAACATAGCTGATGCTGAAGCCAAAGAGAAAGGTGTGTAGGCAACAGAGGCTTATGTCGGGGTGGCAGGAGAGGCTGAGCCATTAGCATGTGGTAGAGGAGAGGGCTCTGGGCACAGAAGCTCTGCCGTTGGAAGGGCAGTGGGTCACAGGGCACAAGAGAAGTAGCTCCCTGTGGGTCACCCACTTGGGGAAAGATTTAGATAGGGTGGCTGCTTTCTCCTCACTGACAGGATGCCTGACAAGTAGCGGAAGTGGGGAAACTGGCTCTAGCTCAGGGTTTTGGGGATTTCAGTCCATAGTGAGAAGGGCTAGGTGGAAAAGCTGCTTCATGGTAGCCTGGAAGCAGACAGGAAAGGGGAAGACAAGACCTTTAACTGTACCACCAGTGACCCAGTTCCTTCAGTGAGGTCCCCAGGTCTCAGAGGTTTCACAACCTCCCAGAACAGCACCAGCTGGAGACCAAGCACTCAAATGAGCCAGTGGGGGACAGTTCCTACCCATGCCACAGCAGAGGGTGGATCTCTAGACCTGCTGTATTTGAGGCATGGTGGCTGAAAGGCCTGGTACCTGGGACATTCCAGACTCCGTACCCACTAGCTAGGGAACACCTGGGGCCCCTCCCTCTTCTCCAGGCTAGGCTTCTTTGCCCCTGGACCCAGATACAACCAGCCTTGGAGAGCTGGTAGATGGATCCCACGTGGTGTGGGGTTCAAGGCTGACTGATGGTCTTGGGGCTCTGGAGGAGCTCCTGACTAGCTGGGTGAGAACTAGCTGGTCTCTTCAGTACAAAAGCAGAAGTGAGAACCTGAAGCCTAGACCAGCCGGCCTTTCATACATAGTAATTCAATGAAGGCATCTGAAGAATACAAGCAAAGTCTGTCTCCAACAAAGAAACACTTGAGTTTCATATCAGAATCACAAACGAAAGAAATCCACATGCTAAAATCACAATGAAAAAACAACATGAAAAGCCCAAATAATAAGTCTCCCCCTAAATACCACCAGTCCTGTAGATTGAAGAGAGAAAGGACTAGATCTTGATGGGTAGATAGAAAAAAAATCAACGCAAGAGTCTGGACACAGAATGTTGTAAATTGTTCAGAGCCATTATTGTAAATATCCACCATGGTCTGCCCCTGTTATAGTAATTTAAGTCCCTTCTACATGCAAAATACATTTACCCCTGCCTGAAATCAATCTCAAGGTCCAAAAAATGGATTGGGATCCTTGGGTGTAGCTGCTCTTGATGTAGAGACCCGAGAACCAAGACAGGTTTTCTGCACCACAGTGTAATAGGCACAAGTGAGGCAGTATGCGAGTAGAGTGGCACAGTTGAAGCTTGCTGGACCCGTAACTCAGAGTTTGATGGATAGAGACAAGGGTGAGGCACAGAGAGGGCAGGTAGGCTTGTAGAAAGTGTGAGGAAAGGAAGACACTTGGAGCAGTGATGAGTTGCCACTTGGGAGTCTGCTGAGATGGGTTTTCTTGGGGTCCCTCTCAATTCTCTTTCTCCAACTTCTCTAGAGAGCTCTGCTGAACTTGGCTGCTTTTGAAGATACTTTGATTTGATTTGAGGCTTCCATGTCTTCTAGTGTCACAAAGATTGGGCTTGTTTCTTTAAAACTCTGGTGGTTTTTTGTTTGTTTTTGTTTTCCAGAAAAGAAAAGCTACCTCCGTGTTTACATCAAATATTCCACAACTGTGTGGGAAAAAAAATGCTAGCTTATTTTCAAAATCTGTTGTGTTCAGTAGTGACATCTGTATATGGCATCTTTTTGAGACAGGGTCTTCCTGTAACCCCAGCTGTCCTGGAACTCACTCTGTAGACCAGGCTGGCCTTGAACTCACAGAGATCCGCCTGCCTCCACCTCCAGAGTGCTGGGATTAAAGGTGTGTACCACCATGCCTGGCACCTGTTCAAATCTTTTGCCTAACTTTTTAAAAACCAGATTGCCATTATAAATTGATTTTGTTCTCATTCAGTGTTAAGACTTTTTTTTTTTTTCTTTTTTTCGGTCTTTTTGAGACTTCTTTACATATTATACAAATTCTTGATCAGATATGTGTCTGTTGCTGATTATCTTTCATTTTCTCAATAGTTTTGTTGTTTGCTTGTTTTTTATTTTTAAAAAAGGTTTTTTTTTTNTTTTTTTTTTTTGTTTTTTTTTTTTTTTATTGTTATTTTTGGTCGTATAAATTGTCATTTAGACAGGGTCGCTCCTCTGTGCCTGTAACCCCAGCTGGCCTGGACTCACTCGTGACGACCGCAAAGCTGGCCATTGGTCCTGGACGCCACCTCCTCTGCGTTCCAATCTGGAATTAAAGCAGGTGTCTGCACCACTGCTGGCTATCTTGTTTTTTTTTTTTATTTTTTTTTTGTCACAGGGTCATATACTCTCGAGCTGGCTTTGAACTTACTATGTAGCTGGTGAGGACTGACTTTAACTTCTGATACATTTTGTGCCGACCTTTACCCCTCCCCAGTCCTGGGGTTTATAAATGTGACCTCCCATGACCTGGTTCACATAAGCTTTTTGAGCAACTAATTTTTATGGCATCCCATTTATTCAGTTAGCAGTTTTTAAAGCTTATGGGAAATCGTTGCTAACACAAGGGCAACTATCATGGTTGAGTTTTGCCTCCCCCAATACATTGATGTCCTACACTGGTAATTTTAGAAGTATTGTCAATTTAGAGACCTGTGGGCATGTCTGATGAGACTTAGCTCTGGTGTGGTGTGTTGTGTGTGTGTGAGAGAGGAGAGAAGAGAGAGAGAGAGAGACAGAGAGAGCAGAACATTGTCCAGCAGCATGTTCAAGAGGCATAAATGCGAGGTCACAGACTTCTGTTTACACTCAGCAGTTTGGGCTGATTGATGCATAACAACAATTCTGGAGAGTTGGGATTCACAAACGAACACTGCATATAATGAATGTTGCATTTATAAACATTTGAAAATAAAATTGTGCCTTGTCTTGGAATTGCTCTCTGTATTTTAATTGCATGTTACTGAAGTGCTTCCCATGCTCCTACATTCTCCATGGCCGCTATGACTAAAAGACCCAGTGGAACTGACAACCAGTACGAGACTGGCGCCTTTGAGAGTGGGAGCGTGAAGGAATCCTGGAGAATTAATTGGGTATGAGCAAAACTCCACAAGCCTAAGCAGGATATGGGAAGTCTTGTATTTTAGGAAGCTTCGTCTATTCTAGCTGAGCAACTCTGGGATGTTGCCGTCCAACGTGCCCTCTGGTTCTTTGCTATTAGACCTTTTTTCTCCTTTAATTTCTACTGGTTGTGGTGCAATGTGAGGTGTGGTTTCCCAACAATTGTTTGGTATGGCTGCAAGGCTAACAAGCTTGGTGGGCCGTGGGTTTGCAGAGTGTGGAGGGCGATGGAAACTACGTTCAACTTCTTATCCTGTCCGGCTTGGCAGTGACTTGGGGTTACGCCACTACTTCCCTAAGGCTGCAGGATTTGACCATGAAGCCATCAGCTTGTGAAGGGGGCCAATGGAGTTTTTTTTTTTTTTTTTGTCACAGGGTCTTATATAGACCAGGCTGGCTTTGAACTTACTATGTAATTGAGGATGAACTTGAGCTTCTGATCATTTTGTGCCGACCTTTACCTCCCAAGTCCTGGGGTTATAAATGTGTACCTCCCATGCCTGGTTCAATAATGCTTTTTGAGCAACATAATTTTTATGGCATCCCATTTATCAGTTAGCTAGTTTTTAAAGCTTATGTGAAATCTTTGTCTAACACAAGGGCACTATCATGGGTTGAGTTTTGCTCCCCCAATACATTGATGTCCTACACTGGTATTTTAGAAGTGATGTCATTTAGAGACCTGTGGGCATGTCTGATCTGAGCTTAGCTCTGTGTGTGTGTGTGTGTGTGTGTGAGAGAGAGAGAGAGAGAGAGAGAGAGAGAGAGAGAGAGCGCAAACATTCCAGCCAGCATGTTCTAGAGGCATAAATGAGGGTCACAGGACCTCTCTGTTTACACTCACGAGTTGGGATGATTGATGATACAACAGTCTGGGATTGGATGTCACACTGCCTATATAATGACATGTTGCATTTGAATAAAGTGCCATTGTTCTTGGAATTGCTCTCTGCTATTTTAATTGCTGTTACTGAAGTGCTTCCATGCTCCTACATTCTCCATGGCCTGTTCTACCGTGGAACTGACACCTTACAACTGGCGCCTTTGAAGGTGGAGCTTGAAGGAATCCTGGAGAAATTCGGGTATGCAAACCCCACAATCCTAGCAGGATATGGGGAATCTGTATTTTAGGAAGCTTCTCTTTCTAGCTGAGCAACTCTGGGATGTTGCCGTCCAACGTGCCCTCTGGTTCTTTGCTATTAACCTTTCTTTCTCCTTTATTTCTACTTTGTGCAAATATGAGGTTGGTTCCCACAATTGTTTGGATGGCTGCAAGGCTAACAGCTTGGGGCCAGTGGGTTTTGCAGGTGTGGAGGCGATGGAAACTAGCAGTTTCCTGGCTTGGCATGACTTGGGAGTTACCACTTCCCTAGCTGCAGGTTTGACCATGAAGCCATCAGCTTGTGTGGGGGCCATGGGAGCTAGCAGTTTCCTGGCCTGGTGTGGCTTGGGAGTTATCACCTCCCTCACCTTGGGTTTGTTCACGAAACCATCAGCTTGCATGGAGGCCATGGAAATTGGCAGTTTCCTGTCTTGGTGTGGCTGGGGAGTTATCAACCCCCAGCCATGGATTTGTTGGTTGTTCACATTCAAGTGTGCAGGCTGTGGAAGGCAGCAGCTTCCCAGTTGAGTGTGACCAGGAAGCTCATCAGCTTCATGGTTGTGTGTCAGCTACAGAACTAATCAATCTTTTTTTTGTCTTTTTGAGACAGGGTCTCCCTTTAGTCCCAGATGTCCTGGAGCTCACTATGTAGACCATATTGGCCTCAAACTCTCAGAGATCTGCCTACCTCTGCCTCCCAAGTGCTGGGATTAAAGGCGTGAGCCACCATGCCCGGCAATATCTTTGTTTATAAACCCAGGTACCCTAAACATCTTTTATTATTATTATTTTTTTTAAATTAATTTTTATTGATGCTTTGTGCATTTCATACATTTTTTCCAATTCAGGTTAGGGTATTTCCCTTCCCGTCCCCCCTTCCCTCCCCCACCGCCCATCCCAGAGCATGCATTCCCCATAACTGATCCTGCATACTTTCTCTCAGTTTTTTTTTTTTCAGTTTTTAGCTCATAGTGATATCCTGAGTAGCAAGCATGCTTTCTATGCAAAACCCACTATCTGACAGGCGGCTGTTTGATGCCCAAACACCTCAGCCCCAACAGCCAGTGGGGGGTGGTCGGTTGTTTGTTCAATCAAGGTGATCAAATGAGTGTCCAGACTACATTGCTGGTAGTTTTCAATCATTCACACCCCAATCGCACCACTTAACTAATTCTACCACGCCCACCATCTTTTCCGCAGGTGTGTCCCTAGGCTAGTTAGAAAAGGGGCAGCAGGTGGAAGGAGGCGGTAACACATGTCCACTCATCCTTGGAGCTGTTGACGTGGACTCTGGTACATTCTGGCTGTTTCCTTTCATGGGCTTGACAGTCATTGCCTCGAATAACCTTCTGATCCTACTAATGGAGAACAAGCGAATTAGATATAGTAGTTAATTAAGCAGCACCAATAGTTAGGTAGGTTATTTAGCATAGACACATGTTTGGATATGATGTACTCCCATGACCATAAAATTTTTCCCCCCTGTTTACACTATACAGGTCTTACTGTGGCTTATACCCTCTCCTAACCTGTAGAGGATGTAAGCTTGTGGCATCAGCCATGGGTTATTTCTCCAAGGGGAGAGCCAATAGCCAATTAGATTTGGGATATACAGGCACATGGCTGCCTCTGCTGCACAGTATTTCCAGGCAGGTGAGGTGTAGCTGGTGCTGACGGTGGAGTCTTGCTTGACTCAGGGAGACCCATATTTGCTTTATTGGTTTAGTGGCCTTTGGTAACACTCTCTGGCATTCCAGAGGCCATCTGTACACTTGCATGTGTGGTCTCAATACATCCCTCCCATGTTAACGTCAGGTCTTCGGCAGCAGGGTCTTATTGCCTCTCCTCCTGTAGGTATCCCAACTTAGAGGCAAGGAGCCCTTACCTTTTGTGGGGCCTTGGATCCCCTGGCCAACATCCACCTGGTAGAACAATCCATTGCTGATGTCAGAGCTCCTGTATTAATATATTTTGCCTGAGTGCATAGCCCTAGGACTTTAGTATTATATTTGGTTCTGAACAGAGAGTAATCCCTTCCACAGTTCCCATGTCTAGTAGTCAATTAAAGAAAGCAGTTTTACCGGTTTTATAAGAGATTACCTCTACAATAGTTGTCTCCAATTTACAGTTGGGGAGCGACCTCATCATTGTCATATTTCTCCTTGTTCTATGGGTGGGAAGGCAAGGAAGTCTCTCATATCAGAACCTTTGTGGCACCTAGAAGGTAAGTTTCATTAGGACTCACTATAACTAGTTGTTACATGTAGGATCCACAGAGGGGTTCGATGTTTATGGCAATCTGAGGCTTTTCTTCCTTTGAATGTTCAGAAGGGTCAGCCTTTCCGTTGCCACTTTTTGGTACATCCTACTCAATGCAAACTATTATTTTTTTAACCTTTTTTCTTGAGACAGGGTCTTCCCATAGCCCCAGCTGCCCTGGAACTCACTTTGTAGACCAGGCTGGCCTTGAACTCACAGAGATCCGCCTGTTTCTGCCTCCAGAGTGCTAGGATTAAAGGTGTGCACCACCACCCCTGGCTTGAAGGTGGCTCTTAGCTGCCATGTGGTTGCTGGGAATTGAACCTGGGTCCACTGCAAGAGCAGTCAGTGCTCTTAACCACTGAGCCATCTCTCCAGCCCCCCCAACATATTTTATTTATTTATTTATTTATTTATTTATTTATTTATTTATTTATTTATTATTTTTGGTCTTTTTGAGACAAAGTCTCCCTGTAGCCCAGCTGGCCTGGAACTCACTCTGTAGACCAGACTGGTCTTGAACTCACAGAGATCTACCTGCCTCTGCCTCCCAAGAGCTAGGATTAAAGGCATGCGCCACCACGCCCAGCCCCCCAAACATCTTTTAAATACATATATATGTGTGCTTAACTAAAAGTCCTAGGCATCAAAATTTATTCTGGTCTTTTAAATTTGTTTCATCTTAAAGACTCTACTCAACAGTTAACCTTAATGCATTCCTAAATCCACTGGGGGGAAGGGAAAACTCCCTGGGAAAATGAAAGTTAATTTTTAAAAAAAATTTATTTATTTTTGTATGTTTATGAATGTACTGTCTGCATGTAGGTTGGTGCATTCGTGTCGTGCAATGCTGCAGAGGTCAGAAGAGGGCGTCGGATTCCCCTGGAACTGGAGTTAAAGACGGTTCTCAGCCGCCATGTGGGTGCTGGGGATCGAACCCGGGTCCTCTGCAAGAGCAGTTGGTGCTCTTAACCGCTAGGCTATCTCTCCAGCCTCAGTAACATAGGCTTTTAATTTCAGCACTCTAGAGGCAGTGGCAGGTGGACTTCTATGGGAGTTTGAGGCCAGAGTGGTCTGCCTATGAAGTTCCAAGACAACAACTGCAGAGAAACCCTGACTTAAATGAACTGCCTCTTACTAGCTATTAGTATCAATTTGAATACAGATTTTTGGAAATGGTTTTGTGTTTCTCCTTGAATATTAAGCAATAATATAATTTCCTCCCTACAGGTCAGCCTGAAAACTATGTGTGCATGTGTATATAGATGCATGTTTATATTTTAATATCTTATGACTTTACAGGTTTCTGCCTATTAAAGAGTCAGCTATAAACAAGTGTGGATAAATCTAACTCATAAAAGCTATTTACTTCATAATTTTTGTGTTATTTTTTTTTTTGAGAAATTATCTCCCTTTAGTCCCAGCTGACATGGAGCTTGCTATGTAGACCAGGCTGGCCTTGAACTCACAGAGATCTGCCTGCCTTTGCCTCCCGAGTGCTGCGATTAAAGGCGTGCTCCACCACGCCCAGCAGGTATTATCAATTTTTAATTGGTCTTACATAAGTTATTAATGTATACTTACACACTGTTTGGACTCACTAAAAGACTGACTCTGGGATGGAACTTAGCCCTTCTGTTCCAGAGTTAGCTCTGTTAATATTATCAAACAGCTAACAGGTAAACTAATTTCAAGAAAGGTCATCATCATTGTTTGTCGGGACAATGTCTTTGAGTCACATGTGACCACCTTCCACATGCTGTCCTTCCCTTCTTGGCTCAGCTCCAGTACTTGCCTCCTGCCTGCAGGCCGGCTGTCCCTGGGCTCTGCTCTCACAAGAAGGGGGGAGGGGAAACTGTTGGAGATCACCCGTAGAACGAACTCACACACACGTGTAGAGAGCTGGGGAGGATAGGAACTCCGTTTATTTTCTGTCAGTGAGGTCTGTATAGTCAAGACTACAGTGCTTTGGGCAAGGAAGTGGGGGGCAGGCAGAAGGGAGGGGTGAGCCAACTTGGATCTAATGGGGCTGCAGAGCTCCGGTTTGTGCAACACATACCTAGAGGTGTGACATTTTGCTCAATACCTCAAGGGAAGGGCCCTGGAACTTTGCAGAGATAGGGCAAAGCAAGAATCATTGTAATATCCTGAATCTTCCAGCTACAGATAACTCTGGAAGCCCACAGAGATATCAGATAACTGGAGATCTCCTGGGACAGGTCTTACAATTTCTCACTTCAAGCCACACACAAAGTTTCATTCCTACATCCCATCCTTTGTTTTTTAATTAAAATGGAGCAGTAATGTCAAAGTTCTCTAGTGAGTCCCCTGGGATGGCCTGGTATTGGACTAGAACAGTTGCTTGGCAGCAACCTCAGTGAGTGTATTGATTCGGTTTTCGATAAACCAGAGGACACAGGGTGTGATAGTCGGGAGAATTCCTAGGGTGACAATGGGTCCCAGCAAGGGAAGTAACCAGGTGGTCAGGGGGTTGGCAAACCATGGGACAGAAACTTGTGGGGAGTTCTTTTCTGAGGTCCCTCAGAGTTTTAACATTTTGCTCAACAATACCAGACTCATTTAAATAAAAACATTCTTCTCCCAGGAACATGCAGGTTCCCCCATTTTCTGCAGTTAACAAGTCCAGGGCTCGCTGGTTCTGCATCACCACCTCAGCCAGAGAAGTTATCTGCCTCTGGAGTGATTCAAGGCTGTTCATTGTGGATGCCATTGCTTCATCAAGCTTAGTTTGGAAGTCCGCTTCCATGATGTAAACCTTTGCTAGGGCTCCACCCGCAGTTCCCATCACTGCCATAGAGAGGGCGATGCCTAGGCTGAACAAAACTGGGATGAAAATCTCTCTCTTTTGATGGTCTGGGTCCGGTCACAGCATCCAAGGGACTATCTTCTCATAAAGGAAGAGCTGAGGGGTGATAATTATAGGCAAACAAATTCCAGAACCAGTAGCATTTGCACAGAGGGATGTGGTGCCATCTCACCAGAGAAAGAATGGTGATTTGACACACAGGGTCCTGTCGAGAGGGACACTTCAGAGGCACCTGGGGTCTGGGGCTGCTGTAGCTCTCACTAAACAAATAGGAAGTGTAGTAAGTCGGTTGAAGAGAGGAATGCTGTGAAACACTGGCTTTGTCTCTGTGGGGGCAGATTCCTGTAAGTAGGTGAAAAGAGGGTGTGTAAGGGATGCACAGAAAAAACATTGGGAGAACAGAATGTGGGATTGAGTGAGGATTGGTTGAGGAGCTAGAACAAGCTGGTGAGAGATACGAATATCTGCTGCAGGGTACCAGGCGTTGTTGTAAGGGTAGAGTTTTCCCTATAATCCAGCTCTCCAGCACTCACTCCAGGGGTCATGTATATTAATTTTAAACTGGTTGTTTTGGATTTGGAACAGGCTTCTTGGGCTGCGAACACTCTCCAACCTGTAAGACCAGAATCTGCAACCACCATAAGTATCAGCTTCATGCAAACACCGTTCTTTGTTAAGATGGGGGAAACAGATAAAGGGTGTCTGGAGAGGTAGTGGTGTAATTGGGAAACACAGTAATTGTGATCGCCTAGCTGCAGCCTTGCAAAGGACAGTCGCTGGTTCCAATTCCCTGATTTCTCTCCTCCCGTTTCTCTGACAAAAATCATCAGACATGGGTCCAGGTCAGAGGTCTGTTCGCAGGCTGGGCAGAGACAGAGTTAGTTTGAAATATTATCAGAGCAGCTAAAAGGATGGCAGACAGGGGTGCAGAGGGGGGACACATGGATTTTGCAGAAGTGAGGAGTTGTTCAAGTTTCTTCCAGAGTGACAGGCGTGCCATCTTTTTGGTTGGTGGGGATGAATCACATTTCTGGCCAGAATCCAAATGGGTCTTGGACAATCCTGTGAAAAGATGCAACAAAGCCCCTCCCAGTTATTAACAGCGGATCGGTAAACCAATAAAGCAAATACGGGTCTCCCTGAGTCAAGCAAGACTCCTCCCTCAGCACCAGGTACACCTCACCTGCCTGGAAATACTGTCTAGCAGAGGCAGACATATGCCTGTATATCCTAAATCTAATTGGCTATTGGCTCTCTCCTTGGAGGAATAACCCACGGCTGATGCCACAAGCTTACATCCTCTAATGGTCAGGAGATGTTATAAGCCACAGTAAAACCCTGTCATATTTAACAGAAAAAAATGTAATTCATGGATTAACATACCATCCAAACATCTGTGTCTATACCAAAGTAACCTACCATAACAATTAGTACTGTTTAAATACCTATATATCTAATTGCTTGTGCTTCATTAGTAGGATCGAAAGATTATTCCTGGACAAACTGTCAGCCCATGAAAGGAAACAGCCAATTGACCAGAGTCCAAGACAACAGCTCCAGATAAAGTAGACTGTTTTGCTTCTCATCCACCTGTGCCCCTTTTCTAAGCCTAGGAAACAATCTGCGGAAGAGGGGGCGTGGTAGAATGTAAGGGCTGCGATTGGGGTGAATGGTGAAACTACAGCAATATAGCCTGGACACTTATTTGATCAACTTGATTGAACATACAAGCCCCCTCTGCTGGATGGTGGGCCAAGAGGCTGTGTGGGTTTGGGCACAACTGCTTGCAAATTGGTTTTACATGAAGGATGCTTGTACTCATAAATTATCACATTGCTAAAAAATGAAAAAAAAAAAAAAACAGATGCAGGACAGTTATGGCAGAATTCATGATCTGGGATGAGGTGGGGTGGGGTGGGGAAGGGAAGGGGAAATATGCCTGAACTGAATTGGAAAATGATGTATGAAATACACAAAGCATCAATAAAAAAAACAAACAGTGGATCGGGTCCTTTCCATTGATTGTCTAAGGGGTCTTTCCATCTGACGAGTATTTGAGGAACAGTGCTGGGTGTCTGCCAGTGTTTGACTATGGCTGGACACTTTGAATCTCTGTAAATGTTAATGAGGTTTAGAGTTGCCAATGCCTTTGCCAGCTGGATGTTAGGAGGGTATTTCCCCGCCCTTTGTTTCAATAACTGATTTTTTAGGACCTGATGGGTCCGTTCTATGATGCCTTGTCCCTGTGGGTTATGAGGGATACCTGTATGATGTGCAATATTCCATAATTGGCAAAATGATTTAAAGCGAGAGCTAGCAAACGCTGGCCCATTGTCCGTTTTAATCTGTTTGGGGATGCCCGTGGTAGCAAAGGTAGAAAGTAGGTGGGTAGTGAGGTCCTTGGCTTTCTCTCTTGTATGGGGAGTAGCCCAGATGAATTTGGAAAAAGTGTCTACCATGACAAATACATATTTTTGTTTCCCCAAAGAAGCTATGTGTGTAATGTCAGTTTGCCAGAGTGCATTGGCTTTTAATCCCCTGGGGTTAGTTCCCCAAACCTGTAGTGCAGGTGTTTTAACTAGAGTAGAACAGGACGAACAAGTACTAAGGATTCACTGAAGTTGGGCGGAAGGAATTTTAGGAAAGTGAGCTTGGAGGCCTTTTAGGTTAACATGGGTGAGGGAGAGGAATTTTTCTGCTTCAGAGAGGGATAGGACATAGACCCCTGTATAGGAGCCTTGATCTGCAAGAGAGTTGCCTTCAGAGAGAGGTCCTGGTAGGAGGCTGTGGGCACAAATGTGATGTATGAAGAGGGGGTGACTCCTATTCTGTAAAAGGGATGAAACTGCAATGAGAAGCGGGGAGAGGGGATTTTTGTCTAATCAGACAAAGTATCTGGATAGCCAGGGCATCAGGTTGATCACATAGATACTGTCTGAGAAGAGATCGAGAGGCCTGTTGGTTTCTTTGAGAGCTAGATAAACAGCATAGAGTTCTCTGTACTATGAGGAATGGTCAGGGAGCAGGTGAAACAGGATCTGAGGGGCTTGATCCAGGTTGTCATAAATGATGACATAAAGGAAAGCCCCTCACTTTCCTCCGTCAAAACAGATGCAGCCTGCCTTATAGGCACATCTTGGAAAAGATGGGGAGGAAGCCAGTTTAGCAATGGGAGAGTGGAGACCCACCTGTTGTTAGGGTAGTGATTTTCTATCTGTCCTGGAAACCCCATGAGGGTTACAGCTATATGAACATGATTTCACATCAGCCACTGGATATCCAGGAGGGAGAAGGGTGTCATTATGACATCAGGCTCCTTCCCCAGTGTCTGCAGGGAATATTCCCTCCCATTTCTTATCATAGCAGCTAAAGAATCCATTTCAGTTAACACGCTAGTACTCCCCTGGATAGGTAAAGGGCCTGTGGTGGTTTGGATGAGTGTCCCCCATAGGCTCTAGGTATTCAGACGTTTGTCTCCAGTTGGTGGCGCTGTTTTTGGAGGTCTTGGGGTGTGTGGCCGTGCTGGAGGAAGTGTGTCACTGGGGGCAGGCTTAGTGAGCTTAACAAGCCTCGTGGTCTACAGTTGCTCTCTCTGTTTCCTGTACTCTTTGCGAGATGTGACCCTCGGCTTGCTGCTCCAGCCACCATGCCTCTCCAGCTGCCACTCTCCTGCCACAATGGACTCTAATTCCCTGGAACCGCCAATCATATGCTCAAATAAATTCCTTTTATAAGTTCCTTGGTCATGGTGCTTTATCACAGCAACAGAAAACTGACTAATACAGGGCCCCTATGAGCATGGGGGTAGTTGTAAAAATAAGCAACTGCACAGGAAGAGAGGGTGGGAAATGTGCTAAAGCCATGCTCTGGAGAGCTTGGTTGACTTCAACCAGAGATTCTGAGGCTTCTCCTGTGAGCTTTTGCCTGGAAGCTGGGTCCCTGTCGCCTCAAAGAAGGTCAAAGAGAGGCTGTAGTGTTGTGGTGGGGATGGTCAGCCATGGGCGGAGCCAGTTAAGATTTCCTAGGAAGGACTGAAGGAATGCTAGTGTGAGCTTGGGAGGAAGGGAGAGTACAGGTTTGAGGGGTCTCACTGCGGTGAGAGAAATTTCAGTGCCTAGGAAATGAATTGGAATAATTTGAACCTTAGCATGGGCCATTTTAAATCCAAAAGCTTCTAAGGATGGTATAAGCCTGTCCTTTAAAGTTGCCGGGTCAATTGATGATTTGTCCCAAATTAAAATGTCATCCATATAATGGAAGACTTGCAGACCTTGTTCCATATGGGGTTTAAGAGCTGCTGCTACTGCCCCTTGGCAGAGCATTGGGCTGTTGGCCATGCCTTGTGGCAGGACAGTCCACTTGTAACAAGTTGCTGGATCCGAGTTGTTAATTGCAGGAACTGAGAAAGCGAACTGCTTGCAATCCTCAGCATGGAGGGGGATTGGAAAAAAACAGTCTTTTATATCTCAGGCTAGCAGAGGGGCATTAGTTGGAATAGCAGAGGCAAGGGGATGACCCCTCTACAGAGATCCCCATATATGCATAGTTTTGTTAATGGCTCACAGATCTTGTAAAAGATGCCAACCCCCCATTGCCTTTTTTATGACAAACACAGGGGTGTTCCAGGGACTGTGAGATGGACGGATGTGTCCCAATGAAAATTGTTCCTTGACTAAGTCTTGGAGAGCTTGTAATTTCTTCCCTGGTAAGGGCCACTGCTCAATCCAGACTGAATTATCTGATTTCCAGTCCAGACGAGGGGAAGCATATTCTGTAGTGTCCCTCAGGATTGGGGGTGCTTTTTACTGAGATGATGGAGGCATTTTCCCCCCAGTTAAATGGTCTGTCTGGGTATGGTTGTTCGCATCTGGAGTGGCAATAACCACATCCAAAGCCTCTAAAACATCTCTCCCTAGCAGATTGATAATAGTGGGTGCTATTAATGGGTGAATCTCACCCGTGTTTCCATCAGGGTCTTCCCAGGTGTAAGCATTTTCAGTCATGTAAGACTGTGAGGGCCCTCCTATTCCTAGAAGTTTAGATCCTGGGAGCAAGGGCCAGTCAGGGGGTATTCCTTGCTGTTTTATAATGGTTCGGTCTGCCCCTGGATCTATCAAACATTTAAAAGAACTCCCCCCAGTTTTAATCGTCAGTGCAGGATGTGAGCCTTCTGAAATAGGTGCTGCCCAGAGGGCGTGCACTGCCTCTTTCCCCCCCTTTTTTCCCTGGGCTAGGGACTGCCCATCTAGGTGTTTAAAGGTGGCAATTTCCCCCCATCTTTATCATAGTTTGAACGGCAATCTTTTCTCCAATGATATTCTTTTTTTACACCAGGGGCAGAGAACGCATGGTGGGCATTCAGGAAGCCCTCTGGGAGAGACTGGTGCTTTTGGGAACTCTTTTTTCCAATGACCTCTGTCTCCACAGTTAAAAACATTTTTCATTCGTGGTGATAGCAGCCACAATGGCTTGAGCCAGGTAATTAGCTTTGTGGGAGGCTGTGCCCACATCCTGAGTTGCCACTATCCATCTGTCACAATGGTCATCTTTTAAGCCCTGGCACTCTTGTCTGCACTCCGAATTCATTCCCTCCCAAATATTTTTTAGGAGTATCTCTCTGGCTGTAAAGTTGGGGATCTTCTCTCTCTCTCTCTCTCTCTCTCTCTCTCTCTCTCTCTCTCTCTCTCTTGGTCTTTTTTTATTTTATTTTATTTTATTTTATTTTATTTATTTCCGTATGTGTATGAATGTACTGCCTGCATGCAAGTTTGTGCACCCGTGTCGTGCAATGCTGCGGAGGTCAGAAGAGGGTGTCGGATTCCCCTGGAACTGGAGTTCTCCTGGAATTGGAGTTTCAGACGGTTCTCAGCCGCCATGTGGGTGCTGGGGATCGAACCCGGGTCCTCTGCAAGAGCGGTCAGCGCTCTTAACCGCTAGGCCATCTCTCCAGAGACAGGGTCTCCCTGTAGTCCCAGGTGTCATAGAACTCACTCTGAAGACCAGGCTGGCCTTGAACTCACAAAGATCTGCCTGCCTTTGCCTCCCAAGTGCTAGGATTAAAGGCATGTGCCACCACGCCCGGCAAGGGGGATCTTCCTCTCTAGGCTGCTTTTAGTTCTTAAGATTAAGTCAGATAGGGGTTCCTCAGGTTTTTGCCTAGGAAATAATAATGAGGAACTGGCCTGAGAGTCAGTGGGTGGTGTAATTCTATCCCAGGCCTGTAGGGCGCAAAGGCGGACCTGGTCAAAGTACCCTGGGGCCAGTCCGGCCTGTTGTGTCCCTGTGCTAAAATCTCCTCCAAAGAGCTGCTCAGAACCCCAGTCTATGTTAGGGTGCCCTTGATTTCTCTGAACCTATTGGAGACATTTGTCTCTGTATAGTGCTTCCCATTGTAAAAATAGCGGACCTGGGAGTAAAGACCTACAAATATCTCTCCAGTCCTGTGGAGTGTTAAGAGAAGCACAAAAGCTCTGGAGAATGGACTTTGTCCATGGTGCCTGAACGCCATCCTCTCTGACTGCTTGCCTGAGTTCTTTCAACTCACTTGTCTGGTACGTGTACTAGTTTATAGGGGACCCTGAGTCGGAGCTAAATTAACAGGGTATGCCTGTAATTGAAGATTTGGGTTATCCTGAATCTGGCACAGTTTTTCTGTAGCAGAGAGAGAAGAGGTTGAAGGTGAAGGTGTTTCTGGTCTCTTAACAGGGAGTGGCTGATAACTGGGGGAAAGGTTAAGGCTAGCTGCTTGGATGTTTTGATTATCCTGTTCTATTTTTACTGGGTCTGAAGCTTGGGGGCTTTCAGAGGGAATTTTATTGGGGTTCTTAAGGGGAATTTTTGCAGGTTCTTGGGAGGAGGGGGTCTGCAATTTAATTTTGTTGTTTTCCTTTCCTGGCATGGTTTGGTGAGAAGGCCCTAAGCATTGTCTCACCGCAGCTAGTAGTGGCAAGAATGTGAGAGATGCCAGAGCATTTTCTCGATGTCTAGCATTCCGTGCCACACGCATCTAGGATTCTGAACTCCAAAAGTCTGCAGAGGACATCCATGGGACAATATTAAGATTCTCCAAAAGGAGGCAGCTTCCTGTGTCGAAATTTTAACTCCTTGACTCTTGAGGAGTGTTTTTATTTTCTTAGCCTGTGGGTCTTTTTGGCATGTCTGTTTGTTACCCATGATAGATATAGGAAATGCTAGTGGTTAGGGATAGAGACAGTTTAAAAGACTAATCTCACAGGAAGAGAGAATTCCATGGAGATGTACCACAGCTGGCCGTATAGAGGATAGAGACTTAAAGAAGATTCAAAGATTAATCTCTCGTGGGAAAAGAGTTAAATTCCACGGAGATATACCATAGCTGGTCTTGACTACCCTGGTTAGGGGGGTATCTCCTTGTCTCTATGGTAAAACCCCGAGATTTCCCTCATGTGGGGGAAATCAGGGGCTAAGAGAGAGTCTGAGAAATACCTTGTTTCCTTCTTCCTTTGGTGGAAAGTTGAGCCCCACATTCTGTGCGCCAGTTGTTGGTTGTTGTTGTCTTTGTTCAATGTCTTTGTGTCACGCGTGACCACATTCCACATGCTGTCCTTCCCTTCTTGGCTCAGGTCCAGGACTTGCTTCCTGCCTGCAGGCTGGCAGTCTCTGGGTTCTGCTCCTGCAAGGAGCGGGGAGGGAAAACTGCTGGAGATCACCCGAGGAATGGATCAAACTCACACACACACACACACACACAAACACACAGAGCCGGGGAGGATAGGAACTCCATTTATTTTCTGTCAGTGAGGTCTATATATTCAAGACTACAGTGCTTTGGGCAAGGAAGTGGGGGGCAGGTGGAAGGGAGGGGTGAGCCAACTTGGTTCTAATGGGGAGGCTGCAGAGCTCCGGTTTGTGCAACAGGTAACTAGAGGTGTGAAATTTTGCTCGATGCCTCAAGGGAAGGGGCCTGGAACTTTGCAGAGATAGGGCAAAGCAAGAATCATTGTAATATCCCGAATTTTCCGGCTACAGATAACTCTGGAAGCCCACAGAGATATCAGATAACTGGAGATCTCCTGGGACACGTCTTAGCAATTTCTTGCTTCAAGCCACATGCAAAGTTTCATTCCCACAATTGTTTATCTTTATTTTATTTGTCTACATTAAAGGTAACTAATGGGATTGCTGATGTATAATATCAATTAAGTGTTTTCCCAAATATATGCTGCCACCTACTGGATACACTCCATCAATACCTGAGGCAAAAATTGAAAGTAACCTCTAATAGGTTCTTGTGTAAACTAGTACTGTTAAATTACAACAGAATTCTTAGTCCTTAAGGATATAAGTTAATTTTTTTTTTGTATATTTGAGACAGGGTCTCCTTGTAGCCCCAGCTGGCCTGGAACTTGCTTTGTAGTTCCTGTCTCAAAAGATAAAAAAAATTAAAATGCCTGTATTAAATAAAATTGGTTAAATATTTTCAATATAAAAATAATAACATCCTTAAGCTAATTGGAAATACAAAATTGTTATTAACATTTGATCTCCTCTTAACTTGGACTATATTCCTGGTGACAGCTTCGGGAAGGGTTCTTCATATTTTTTCTGTGTTCTACAAATTTTACCTGTAACATTTCCTTTGCCCATAAAAATAATTTGGCCCAAGAAATACTAGATTTTACCTCCTTAAACCAACAGTATACAGTTCAGTAGAAGATAGTTTGGGTAGCTTAGCAGACCTTTGCAAACTGACTCCTATCTGTGGGCATGTAATGCAACTCCTGCCTTAAAAAAATTACAGATCAGCCAGGCATGGTGTTGCACACCTTTAATCCTAGCACTTGGGAGGCAGAGGCAGGCAGATCTTTGTGAGTTCAAGTTCCAGGACAGCTGGGGCTATAGGGAGACCCTGTCTTGAAAAGACAAAAAAATTATAGATCAAAGGGGCAATGGGTCTAAATTTGATTGAGAAATGTTGTATGAAATGCACAAAACTGTTGGCAGCCTACCACACAATGTGTGCTGTACCACGCCCTAAGGTGGCGCTGACTTTCTGAGTTGCTAGAACAACTACAAGCCGTTTCCCGCCGTTGCCTTTGCATTGGGCAAACTGCGCTCCCGGGCCCGCGTTCTCTGGGCCCGCGCCTTGGGCATGCTAATGAGGCATCGGACGGTGCACCAATCCAGAGCATACCCGAACCCTCTGGACTGCTATATAAACGGTGCTTCTGCCCCATTTCGGGGTCCTTCTCACAAAAGAGCTGTGCACAATAAATATTACCACAGAAGAATCCTGTTGTCCGCGTGAAGTTCTTGCCAGCGAGACTACAGCGCGCGGGACAAGTGGTGCCGAAGACCCGGGAACCTGACATTGTCGCTGGCGCCGAGAGGACCCTTCACTTGTTGAAGAGGGTTCAGAACTGTGGCCAGGTAAGTTTTTCTTTAAGTTAAGTTCTGAGAGATATGCTTTTCTCTGACGATCTAGAGGGATTGGAAGCTTGCCTAATTATTTTATTGGCTGTTGTAATTGATCAAAACTGTAAAAAAGAAATTAGGGAAGGACAACAAGCCCTTGCGGACCTTCAGGAAAGCATGTCAGAAACAGAACGGAGTGAAAGGTTAGATGCGCATTCAAAGAAAAAAGAGGATGCTAGCGAGATTATTAATAAAGGTACCTTATACCCATTTAGAGACCTACAAGCCCTGACATTAAATGATTCAGATTCTAATGAAAAATTACCGCTATCTGAGGAGGAGGAATTAGAGGAGGAAGCAGCCCGGTACAAAAATGAACACTTTCGCCCCGCCCGGCGAAAGAAAAGGTTAAAACTGAAAGTAAACAGGTCCCATAGCTTTCCCGCTCCCCTGCCTTCAGCTCCTCCGCCTTATGCGCCTGGGAAATGCTCCACCTCCTTTTGTTCCCCGGAGGCGCGACATGCCATGAGGCAAATGTTCCCAATCTGCGTTTGTGTAGTTTGGTGCTTTGTTCAAAGTTAAGTGTTTTCAAAAAAGTATGTTTTGCATGTATTTTTTTACAGTCTTAAATTTTGACTGCTGAAAAGTTTCTATTGTACAAAACTTCATTTAAAAGGTTTTTCTACTGAATCCAGGGTATTCTGAAGATCGAAGCCTGTGTGTAAATGCTACCAAATGGCAAAAACCAACAATAAACCATTTGATTTTTACTTTTTTTCTAAATATCAATGCTTAACCAGAGCTATTTCAATTAATTTGTCAGTAGAGATTTAAAAACAGCTACCCATTTATTCCAGGAGTTAAAAACATAACCATATTCAATGAACCTGCAAGTTAAGTGTTAAAAATATGCTCTGTGACTCTGTACTACTAGTATTAGAACTAAAAAATCTTCCATGCAACAAATGTTTAATGCTTTCCATAAATGTGGATTTGTCTGCCTTTATGTAATCTGTATTATATAGAGAAGGGAAAAAGTGTTGCTGCAACCTAATTGGTCACCCTTCTGTACTGGCCGGAGGGAAACAGCTTTGCCCCCTTGGACAGGATGCCAGTCACGGGGAGTACGCTGGACAATTAATGGCCTTTTACCTTTTGGAATACTTCTACTACATTTGAACTATGGCAGCTAGCCCAGCTTGGCTGTGAGTGGAAATATTCTGGCCTATGTGTGACCAGCATCCAATATCAAAACTTCACAAGGGCAGCAAATTTGTCTAACCAATTGTCTAGATATCTTTTAGGTAATTGGACTGGAGAATTTGACAGCTTGATGAACCAACTTCGTATGGCTATTGTCACCGTAAACTCGACTAGAGTGGACGCCTCCCTTGCTGAAGGACTGGCCTCCTGGATTACTGCTGCCGTCTCACACTCCAAAGAATGGGCAGGGGTGGCAGGGTTTGGCCTATTTCTATGTGGAGGGATTATAATTATGCTCTGGATTATGTGTAGGCTCCGTGCCCAACATCAGCGCGATAAAGTAGTCATTGCACAGGCCCTTGCGGCTTTGGAAGCAGGCTCCTCCCCAAACATTTGGCTTAGTATGCTGGAGAAGTAGTCAATGACGGGTAAGACCTGCTGCAAGTATTACCAACCTAAGACAGGGAACAGACCAAAAGCTGTCTGTCCACCCCATGACGGGTAAGGAATACCTCTGCAGAGGCAACCTAAGACAGGCATTCTCCCAGCCAATTTTAATAGAGTCTCTGACAGGTCATGTCGCAGCTGCGGCCCAGAGACCTTGCTCTATTAAAACAGAAAGGGGGAACTGTTGGCAGCCTACCACACAATGTGTGCTGTACCACGCCCTAAGGTGGCGCTGACTTTCTGAGTTGCTAGAACAACTACAAGCCGTTTCCCGCCGTTGCCTTTGCATTGGGCAAACTGCGCTCCCGGGCCCGCGTTCTCTGGGCCCGCGCCTTGGGCATGCTAATGAGGCATCGGACGGTGCACCAATCCAGAGCATACCCGAACCCTCTGGACTGCTATATAAACGGTGCTTCTGCCCCATTTCGGGGTCCTTCTCACAAAAGAGCTGTACACAATAAATATTACCACAGAAGAATCCTGTTGTCCGCGTGAAGTTCTTGCCGGCGGGAACACAGCGCGCGGGACACAAAACCTCAATAAAAAATTGGCTTTAAAAAATATAGATCACGATATAGGAGTCTGAAAAATAAGAGAGATTGTTCTGTTACTGGGTGGGGGATATGCCTCCCTCTGGGATGCAGTTTGCATAGCACTCTCTACTCTGAAATTTTGGTTAATTTTTCAATTTTGAAATCAGAAAGTACAACTCCAATCCATAAACATGACAAACCATAATTGATGCCTTTGGTGCTATGACAGGGTACAATGTTGGGACAATGAAAAAAATATACCCCAGTCCACTATTAACTATGGGAAAAGGGTTTGTTTTTGTCTTCCCACAGATGGAGCCCCCTTCTGGATTTTAGCAAGAAACACTCAAGATACCGATTGGGACCTAGCAGCAGGGGAATCTGACTTGTCTAAAGATCTAGAAAGTGTGATAACATGGACATTTCTGCCTGACCCTTTGGATTAATACCCTACCTCTAAATTTTCCTTTGTGGCCAGGTGAGACATATGGATAAATACAAGCTTTTGGTGCCAGCTGTGGGGTAAGTTTACCAAGGAGCTGTTGGCTAGGTGGGATCTAAACCCCCCCAAAACAAAGGGTTTTTTTTATAGGCAAACAAATATATTTGCCTATAATGTTGTGGTACATGCAAGAAAGGGTGGTAAGACCCTGCTGCCAAAGATGACATGGTGTTGGCATGAAAAGAAAAGATTGTGTTGAGACCTTGCCCTGCAAATGGACAGCTGACTTTCTTGATGCCGGAGAGCATTATGCTGATCACTGGAAGGAAGTGGTCTCCAGAGTTACTACAAGACTCATAAGGTTCACCTCACTTGCCTACAAAGACTGCAGATATTGGCAGCCTAATATTGGTACACCCCCCAAATTCTAATTTGATGCACAGCCCACTCCTTGGGGGCAGGGGTAGCATACTTCTGACAGTACAAGCCTGCACCCTCTAGTGTCTAAAGACATTATATGCCATAATAGGAAGCTATTACTATCCCTTTTGACCAGGTGTGGTGGTGCCTTTAATCCCAGCACTTGGGAGGCAGAAGCAGGTGGATCTCTGTCAGTTCCAGGCCAGCCTGGTCTACAAGGTGAGTTCCAGGACAGCTGAGGCTACAGGGAGACCCTGTCTCCAAAAGACCAAAAAAAAAAAATAAATAAAAGAAAAGGCCACAGTTCCTAGACTATGATACCATCCAAGCATTTGTGTCTGTGCCCATAATGTAACTTGTCATGGTAACCAATGTTTGTTTAAGTTCTGTACTTCTTGCTATTTGTGTTTTATTAGTAGAATAAAAAAGACCCCTGGATGAGCTGCCAGCTCATTGGAAGCAAAGTTTGGACAGACCCGAGGGTCCAATGTGTCACTTCAAGGAAAAATAGATCATTTTACTACTCATCCTCTCCTGCCCCTTCTCCAAGGCCCAGGGTCACTCATGGAAGAGGTGCTGTACCAGATTGTAAGGGCTGAAGAGGAGGGGTGAGTTGTGAGATCACAGCCAATACAGATTGAACTTTTGTTTGATCAGCATGATTGTCTGTGCAGGCCTTTCCAGCTGGACTTGAGATTCTGGGGCAGAACCAAATTCCCTGTGTAAAATTGGATGTTTCTTCTGTGCGTATACTTTCTCCATGGTCTGTTCCACCATGGAACTCATGCCTTACAACAGGTACCAAGTATCTAAAGACAAAATCAAGTTGAATTCAGGTTACTGGGGTGCACCTGAATACATTTGGCTGGTATCCTTACACAGGGAAGAGAAAGTTGAGGACAGGTAGACAGAAAGAATATAATGCAATCATGAAGGTAGAGATTAAGGGTCACATACCAACTAGCCAAAAATTTCCCAAATGACAGCAAAGCTCCAGATCAGGAGAGACATGGAACCATAAGGAGCCCATCAAGGGACACCAGGACCCCAGATTTCCACCTTGAGAACCATGAAACCATACAGTCTCTGAGATTCAGGTCAGTCAGTAAACGGCTTGCCATGCAAGCTTGAGGGCCCATGTTTAAGTCCCACAGCCCATGTAGAAAGGATGGATGTAGTTGTGTGTGCTTATAATCCTTGTGCTGGTGTGGTGGAGGCCTGTGGATCCCTGGGGTTCACTGGCCAACCATTTAAGCCAACAAGAGACCCTATCTCAAAGGAGGTGGACCACATGCTTGAAGATGACACCCAAGGTTGTCTTCCACTGATGGCATGGAATGGCCGAGAAGATGGGCCTGTAAGACAAAAGAAAGCCTGTGGAGTTTCGAGAACTCGCCCCCGCCCATCCGAGCAAGGAAGGCTAGCTTCCGTGTACTAACATGATAATTAGGGACTATGCTAGGAAGGGAAGGGATTGGATTAATTAGGAACTTGTAAATTAAGCCTCCTAAAAAGACCAGTTGGGAAGAGACATATGCCCGTGTGGGGAAGCCAGCACAGCTTATAAACTTTTGTGAGCCTGCAATAAAGCGAGTTTTTGAGCTGTAACACTTTGACTCGACTCCCTGCTGTGGTTGCTTTTGGTTCGGCAGCGCACTTACCATCCCCAGCCCCACTCCGTCTCGGGCCGACAGAGTGAAGATTTTCGGCGGCAAGGAAGCTGGAGAGGGTGGTCTTTGCCAACCACCTCCTCTCTCTACAACCCCCGCATCTGGCGCACCAAAGTGGGGCTCGAAGACCCCCCCGAGACCCTAACGGCTAGCAATACGGCTGGGGCCAATTGGTCTTTCGGGTAAGTGAGTCCCCGCGATGGGAAACGCAACAGGAAAAAGTGAGGACCCAGCACTTAAAGCGCTGAGATTGATGTTAAAATCCAGGGGGTTAGAACTGACCGATGCGGTCGCGGAGTCTGCCTGGGACCACGTCCTCTTTCTGGCCCCATGGGTAAGAGGGGCCAACCTTTTCTCCTGGGAAGTTTGGGGGCGAATAGAAAAGCTGGCAAGAGAAAGAGAAACGATTCTCAGAGCTGGACCGCCTTTGGGCTTTTACCCCATGATTGTGGCGCTTAAAGCCACTTTTCACCCCAACTCCCTCCCACCTCCTGGGGGTGGAATTTTAGCTTCGGTATGCATACCTCTCTTGGCAGAACACTGAGGGTGTACATGGTCTTAGATCAAATAACTGATGCTATAAAAAAGGGGAGAAATTTAGCAGTCAGACACTATGGTAAAGGCCCTGATACTATAGCCATACCCCTCCGAATGGAAGATATGGAATGGGCATTAAATACCCACCCTCGGTTACCGCTAGCCCTGGAGGGATTCCTGGGTAGTCTGGACTGCCATTTCGGCCCTTCTCCATGGGCCACACTCCTCCAACGACTACCCATTAAATTAGTAGCCAACAACCTCTTTTCCAAAAAGATTCTGAACGATGCCTTGTATGTTTTCACTGATGGAGGAAGAGGAGGGGGGGCTTACATTGCCTATTCCCCAGAAAACCCTGATGTCCCAGTAAAGGTCC
>VZQC01010668.1:0-24200 GCA_009823505.1 Rhizomys pruinosus | reverse complement strand
AAGAGGGTCTCAGATTCCCCTGGAACTGGAGTTCTCCTGGAACTGGAGTTTCAGACGGCTCTCGGCCGCCATGTGGGTGCTGGGGATCGAACCCGGGTCCTCTGCAAGAGCGGTCGGCGCTCTTAACTGCTAGGCCATCTCTCCAGCCCACATTATAGTTTTTGTTAGAATAAAGATTCCACCTATTTCTGGCAGCCAGAGGGGAATTCAGCTTTGTTCAGATAGATTTGATTAGAGTAAGATGCCACAGAAGTTTGGCTCGTGTCTCACTAGAATTTCATGGATGAGAAATACAGTTTGGAGGGCAAGAGGCTGGAGTTTGCTGAGCCATTGTTCTTGTTCATATGTTGAGGAAATCTGCTTCTCCACAGGTGGAGCCCAAATGGAAGGCTTTGGAGTGAAGAGGGGGAAGTGCTGAGTTGTGCATTTAGGAAGGAGCTTTGGCAAGAAGACCTGGGTTAGAAGGTGTGGAGACATCTCTGAATGGTGTCCCAGCAGGATTTAATTCCAGTCATTGTTTAATCAGTCTTCTTGAAACCTTAAGGGCTCAAGAAATTCAAGTAAATACAGAGCTCACTGTATCCTCAGCCTTGTTGAGGTAGTAGGAACCCATAAGGTGAAACCCTGGTGCTTGTGAAATCTGTGCTGTGCTGTCTATGAAGATGGTCATGTCTCCGATTTTCACACATTCTTAGGATAGTCCTGGGGTCAGTCTATGTTGGGATGCATTTTAGCTTTGTCATTCCACAAAAAAAGTATGGAAGGAGAATCTTGCTATCCTAGTTCTGAGAGTCCAATAGAAGATGTATAACTGAGGAGACTGTCAGAGCAAGGCTGTAAGCCACACAAACCCATTCCTCCTCCAAGTTGCTTTGATCAGAGTCTATCAGAGCCACAAAAGTTACTAGGACAGTTCTGATGTTTGATGGGAATGGATGTTGCAGGGAGGTGCAAACACACCCGTGCTTGGCCCTGAGTCAGAATGGGCAGCGATGAACCAAAGATGCTAAACAATAAACAGAGTCAAATGAGCTCTTTTTGCCTGGAAGAGTCATGGAGGGTGGTTTCTCCTGAAGAAAAGCAGATAAAAAGCAAGCTTATTTACTAGCAAAAAGGTCAGGAAGGAAAAAAAAAGATCTATTAGGTATAAGAAGTAGGGAAATAACATTTGAAATAATGCTTTAGTCTTGACATTTGAGAAAACCTGAAAAACAAAACAAAACAAAATAGCTATCTACTAACACTTTAGTTCCTAGAGATCAGTTGTCATTGCTGTGTGTGAGGGTCCTGAAAACTCAACATTCCAACAGTGGCCAGTAAAGTCGCAGAGCTTAGTTAATATACACTGAAAAAAACAAGAAGGGGCTCAAGATAGTCCACAGCCAGATAACGCTAGCTAAGTCCACACTTGTGTTTTATATATTTATTCTCTCTCTCTCTCTCTCTCTCTCTCTCTCTCTCTCTCTCTCTCTCTCTCTCCATGGCACAATAGGTTGGGATGTGAAGACCTCTGTTTATCATCATGATAGAAGTCACATATATACACTTAAGTGCTTAGTGTGATGAACATTGTTATTTTTATTTTTTATTTTCTAAAAATGGAAAACCACTCACCATCCTCCCCCAGTGTGCCCTGCAGAGTACAAGCTCCTGAGTGCAGGAAACTGGACTGTGTGATTTTTCTGTGTACAAAGTGAAGAGTTGAAAACATCTCCTGGGCATCCAGGAGAGACCTGGGATCAAGGCTCTTCTTGATCTGCAAGAAAATTGCTTTCAGCGCTACTAAAAACTGCTTATTATGGAGTTTTTAAGAAAAACATTAAATATTTTAAATTTTATTTATTTATTATTTGTGTTTGTGTGTGTATGTATACTCATGACATAGTGTGTGTGTGGAGCTCAGAGGACAACTTGCAAGGGTCAGTTCCCTGCTTTTTTTTTTTTTTTTTGAGTCCCTGTAGCCCCAGCTAGCCTGCCTCTGCCTCCCGGGTGCTGGGAGTAGAGGTATGTGCTGCCACACCTGGTCTCAGTTCCCCACTTCTATCATTTGGCTGGGAATCAAACAGACTGTCAGGTGCCTTTACCTGCTCAGCTGTCTTGCTGGCCCTTGTTTGATTTGTGTTTTCCTCCCCCTTAGTGACTCTGAGCATCTTTTCATGTGATTGTCATGGGAGAAATGTCTGTTCTGGCTCTTTTCGCCTTTGAATTGTGTTGTGTACTTTGTTGTTTAAGTTTTAGAAGTTCGCTGTATTTCGGATGTTCATCCTATATTGGATATGGCATTGAAATATATTTTCCTGCCAGGCGTGGTGGCGCATGCCTTTAATCCTAGCACTTGGGAGGCAGAGACAGGCGGATCTTTGTGAGTTCAAGGCCAGCCTGGTCTACAAGGTGAGTTCCAGGACAGCTGGGGCTACAGGGAGACCCTGTCTCGAAAAGACAAAAAAAAAAAAAAAAAAAAAAAAAAAAAAGAAATATATTTTCCTGTTCTATGGGTGCCATTGTGGTCTACTGATAGTGTCTTTTGATACATAAATGTTTAAAAATATTTTTTTTTATTTATGTGTATGAGTGTATTGCCTGCATGTATATAAATGCACCCATGCCATGAAATGCCCAAGGAGGTCACAAGAAGGCATCAGATACCCTGGAAATTGGAGTTATGAATGGTTGTTAGCCTCTTTGTGGGTGCTGGGAATCAAACCCAGGTCCTCTGCAAGAGTAGCCAGTGCTTTTAACCACTGAGCCATCTCCCCAGCCCTGATAACAAATGTTTTTAATTTTCATGAAGTTCAGTTTGTCTTTGCAGAGGATTCCCAGGCTGTTTCTACCTTACATTCCATGTTACTATCCCTGCTGAGAATTCAGCATCAAATTGATTTCCCCAAATGTTTTTGTACCTGCTTTTTAATAGTATTTAAAGTCTTTTGTTTATTTTCAGGCAAAATTATATCACTTAGAATTTTACCAAAAATATAATTGGCATGATCTTAAGATGTCAGCAACTCCAGCCAGGGTCTTTGTCAGATCAGAGGAATGCACGGATTGTTTCTGTTTGCCAGTGTTTATCACTGACCAAACTGAATGTGCTTTCTCTTTGGATGCTGTATAAACTAAACCAGTGCTGCATGCATGAGGAGAAGCAGTCTTTTGCCAAGAGTACCCCATCCGTGGTGGTCTAAATGGGAAATGTCCTGTTATGTGTCTGAACACAGGGTCCCTAGCTGGTTGCAGCCATTTTGGAAGGCTGTGGAACCTTTAGAGGGAGGGGATCTACCTTGAGGAAGCGGGTCACTGGGGGACGAGCCTTGAGGTTTTATAACCAGGACCCACTTCCTGTTTGCACTGTCTCCTTTTCCTCCAAACTATAAGGAGTCTGGGCCTCACACTCCTGTCCCCATAGGGCCACCTGCCACCATGCCTTCCCACCATGCCTTTCTGCCATGATGGACTTATCCCTTTAAATGAGCTAAAAGTAAACCCTTCCTCTTTTAACTTGACTTTATCAGGTATTTGGTCACATCAACTAGAAAAGTGATGAATATACCAACCATTAGGTGATGTAGCACTACTTTTAGGGAGACCAAATGGCACAGCTCAGCAGACTCTGATTTTGGTGACAGTGTAGAGGGTATTGAGTCAGAGCTCCGGAATGGTTAGGAGAGGAGTCGCAGGACAGGAAGGCACAGGTACATCTCCCAGGTGATGGGTACTCAAGTCAGGGTTGGGCAGGCTGCTCCAGGGACACGTGCAGGCAAGGTAGAGGTGTCCAAAGCACAGGAAGAAGGATTTTTCAGGCAAACAGAAAGAAAAGAACAAAACCCAAAACAAACTGAAACAAAACCCCTGAAAATAACCTAGACGTAATTATGCCAATAACAATAGTGAAGGTTCAGACATAAAATAAATTGAAAACTTTTTAAACCATTGTTAAACATCCTATTGATGTTGGATTTTACTATGTATGCCTAAAGACTAAAGGGGTATTAATATAGGCCTTTAATCCCAGAACTCGGGAAGCAGAGGTGGCTGGATCTTTGTGAGTTTGAGATCAACTTGGGCAAGTTCCAGGCCAGCCAAGGCTACACAGTGTGACTCTTTCTCAAAAAACAAAAAACAAAAGCTCAGATATGATGTTAAGTTCTTTCTGTCTCAGGCACAGAGGCTGGAGATACAGGCAGAGGACTACACATCTGTTAGCACAAAAACTTTCATGCTTCTCCCTGCCTGGTGCACCAGGTAGTGGGTTGGCTGAGAATCCAAATGCTTGTGTTCCTGGCTGCTCCAACTCCCTTGCTGCAGTATGGCCCTGACAAGTTCCTCTCAGTTCTACAGATTCCCACTTGTAAACAGTAACAATAAAATGACCCTAGTTGCTTTGAAGAAACATTACAGGATACACTGGAAAGAACACAGAATTTTAGGGCCATTATAGCCCCATCTGGACCTCTGGGTTCCTGATGCCTGGTCCATCCCAACACCCACTACTGCAGTATGGGAGCCCTTCAGAACATAGACCTGACTGTGAATCTCTTTCAATGAAAACCCTAAACTTTCGTCAGGATAAGGAACACATCCCTTGGTCAATTCTCAAGCCCTGTGGGGTCTAATCCTCACTGACCTCTGTCCCTACATTTTACTCTTAACCTCTGTTCCCTCATGCTCAGTGTTGGTGGGACACACATCCTTGCCACAAGGCCTTTGCATATGCTGTCTCATTGCCCCCGTTTAACCTTAAGCTCCTGTCCATCTCCCAGCGCTCACCTCCACATCCCTTCACAGGAATTGACCTGCCAGCCACTCAGGTCCCTCACATTATTGATGCCTTTCAGCAACCCTGTTGCTATTTATAAGATACTAAAATTCTCTGTTTGTTTAATATCTGCCTGAGGACAGAGACTCTGTCTTATTTTATTATTATCACTTAAAAATTGATTTCTACACTTTTTATATATGTGTATATTGTGTGTTGAGCATTTTCCTTACATTCTTTCCTCTTCTTGCCTCTTCCCTCCTATAAGTCCCATTTGGCCCCGCACAATCTTTTTATTTTATTGACTTGTTATTATTATTATTTGGTCTTTTTGAGACAGGGTCTCCCTGCAGACCCAGCTGTCTTGGAACTCTGTATATAGACCAGGCTGGCCTTGAACTCCCAGAGATCCACCTGCCTCTGCCTCCTGAGTGCTGGGATTACAGGTGTGTGCCACCACACCCAGTTATTTATTTATTTATTTATTTATTTATTTATTTATTTATTGGTCTTTTTGAGACAGGGTCTCCCTTTAGTCCCAGCTGGCCTGGAGCTCACTATGTTGACCAGGCTGGCCTTGGACTCACAGGGATCCGCCTGCTTCTACCTCCTGAGTGCTGGGATTAAAGGCATGCACCACCATGCCTGGCTTATTTTTATATTATATGTGTGTTTTGATCTGCATGTAGGAACACCACATGTCTGCAGTTCCCACACAGGCCAAAAGAGTGCATAGGATTCCTGGAACTGGAGTTACTGACAGTTGTTAGTAGCCATGAGTCCTTTGAAGAGCAGGCAGTTTTCTTAGCACCTGAGCCATCTCTCCAGTCCCCCCCGACAGCCTTACTTCTGCTTTCATGTCATGCATATGTATGTGATTTTTATGTATCTATATAAATTCAGGAGCCACAAGTGAGAGGAAACCTATGTCATTTATCTTTCTGAGACTGGCTTAGTTCTTTTAATGTAATTATCTGCAGCTTCACCCATTTCTTGCAAATGACATGGCTTCATTCTTTTTTCTTTTTTGAGACAGGGTCTCCCTGCCAACCTGGCTGTCCTGGAATTTGCTCTGTAGACCAGGCTGGCCTTGAACTCACAGATATCCACGTACCTCTGCCCCCCAAGTGCTAGGATTAAAGGTGTGTGCCACCATGCCTGGCATGGCTTCATTCTTATTGCCAAAAAAATTCCATTGTGTGTATGTCCACATTTTCCTTATTTGTTCCTCTGTGCTTGAACATCTAGCTGGTTCCTGGCTTGTCTTTGGTAAACAGTGCTGCAGCAAACATTGATGTGTGAGTATCTCTCTATATGGCTGTGCCTTTGGTCATTTCAGCATTTGATTCCTGCTGCCCAGGGAGTGTGAGTGAACAAGACATTCAAACATATTTAGTGAGTTTATGCACAGATTTCCCAGGTGCCTGGCTTTTGCAATGGAGTAAGAGCTGTACAGACTCAAACCAGAGTCAGCCACTGTTCACAGGCCTGCTGTCAAGATTCAGGGTTGCCTTGCACAGAAGCCGGTCCTTATTTATTATAGAGATTGCCAAGAACAGGATGTGGTAACATCTTATAAATCCTCAGCTTGGAGAGCAAAATGCATCTTGGAAAGCCAAGATAGATGGTATTTTTGGTAATTCCCCAGTGGACAGTATGCAGCCAGCTGTTCAGTGTGCAAATGAATGGATTATTTACCCTCGCATCTTTGTCTGCTTTTGAGTACAAACAACGTGGACTGTCATTTTTCCTGTGGTGCTGCTGCCTGCTGTAGATTTCTGACTGCTGTTCCCCCTACTGTCCATGTGCTCTGTTTTCTTTTCACTATATTCTGGCCATCACTGTGGAACCTGAGCATGAAAAACCATGGGCCCTTGGCTTAGAAGGTAGTTGGTAATTCTTTATTAAATAAGGCATGCCTGCTTAGGATAATAATAAAGTGGCCAGAATATAGTTGTTCAGTAAAACATGACCAAGATAGCATTACCACTATTCTATGCTTTCCTGAGAGAACAGCATCTTCTGAGAAACTAGGGGAGTACTGGCATTCCAAAGATAACTCCTCAGCAAGCCTCCTTGCATAAACTTTCTCATGAGACAAGGCTATCCAGGCATACATGCTTATTAAGGTTAATTTACCAAATGTTTTAAAGTCATAGGAACACTATTTCACAGTCTGTACACACAGGCACACATACATGGGAGAAGGAGGGGAGAATATTTGTTTTCCTGAAAAAAAATCTTTCATTATATAGTGATGTCTAGCTAGGAACTGCATGGTCAATAATTTACAGGAGTGTGTGTGCATTCATATGTGTGCTTATGTGTGTATGCACATATGCAGGTGTGGTTAGTCAGGCTGACCACAGTAGACCCACAAAGGTAATCTCTGCTTTTCAATAAGCAGTTGATGGCTCTGTCAGAACCTGACTCAGAGCCACAGAGCTGAAAGGTTAAAGTTTCACAAAGATGCAGGACAGTCATGGCAGAATGCATGCTCTGGGGTGGGGTGGGGGGAAGGGAAAGGGGAATATGTCTAAACTGAACTGAAAAATGATGTCTGAAATACACAAAACATCAATAAAAGCATTATAAAAAAGTTTTAAGCACACAGTGTGTTGATACAAACACTTTATGGATTCTATTTCTAAGGCTGTTTGGGGGCTGGTGAGATGGGGCAGCAGGTAAAAGCTCTTGTCATCAGTCAGGCTTGATGACCTGACTCAGTCCCCAGAACCCATGGTGGAAGGAGAAAACCGATTCTGAAAGTCATCCTCTGACCTCCACATGAACACCCACCCACATACACACCCAAATAAATAAACAAATAATAAATAAATAAAAAAGAAAACAAAGGAAGTTCTTTTGGAAGAGTCCAAGTGTTATTAGCAAGGTGTGAAGAAAATGGAATCTTTGTACCCATGGAGTGGGAATGTAAACTGGTACTATGGGAAATATTATGGATGTTCCTCAAAGAAAGATAAACTAGGATGACTTGCGATGCAGTGCCACCAAGGGCACACATCAAAGGAAAAAGAAACCACCCTGGTGAAGCAGTCTGGAATCGTTTGTTTAGTGGGCATCCTTGACCAGAGGCAAGATTCGGAAACAGCCCAGCTGTGTCTAGATGGATGAAGACAAAGCAGGGTGTGTGTTCGATCATGGAGTGTCATTCAGCCTTTAGACAGAAGAAGCCCTGCCACTTTTGACAGCACATGTAGACCTGGAGGCTGTGATACTGTTTGAGATAAGCCTGACTCCATGAGACAAGGCTGTAAGAAGTCATGTGTGGAACTAGAAAGCACTGGTCTAGTGGAGCAGGCTGGCAGTTTCCAGGGGTGCCCAGAAGGGCTAGACGTTGGTCAAAGGTCACCAAGGTTCAGTTGTGCAGGGTATGTGTATCCTGGAGACTTCCTCGTGTGGCTATCGGCAGCGTGCTGCATTCATGAAATCTGCACACCTCCAATGTTCTCAGCACCAGACCAGAACAATAGTAACTACTGGAGGTGCTTGATTAGAGTGTGTGTGTGAAGTCCTTGTGCAGTGAGCTTTAAAGGTCTGAAACTGTTGTCAGTCATCTCCATACAGCTGCACTGAGATGCGTCTGGGAGGTTCTGTGAGTGTGTGTGTCTCATGAAGGTGCTGTGTGTGTTTGCATGTGTATCATGAGATTTCAGTGTTTATATATGAATGCGTGTGTGTGTGTGTGTGTGTGTGTGTGTGTGTGTGGCTCATGAAGATTTTCTGTGTTTGTGGCTCATGAAAGTTCCATGTAGGGGGAATTCAGGTTCAGGAAGATTATGGGGAGGGTTTTCATTTGTCTTTTTCTTTATTTTTTATTTATTTTTATTTTTAATGTATGAGTGTTTTGCCTCTATGTATGCAAGTGTACTCTTGTTGTGCAAAGATCGTGGAGGTCAGAAGAGGGTGTTAGATCTTCTGGAACTGGAGTTACATACAGATGGTTGTTAGTCACTATTCGGGTGCTGGGAAGTGAACTCAGGTCCTCTGGAAGAGCAGCCAGTGCTCTTAATCACTGAGCCATCTCTCCATCCCTAATTTATTTTTTTTCTTACAACATTTCCATAGCCCAAGTCTGGTATAATACTAAACTTTCTCTGCTTGAAATGGCCAACCTATCATCCCCACTCTGAGCAGGACACAGGCTCCCAACAGGGCCTCTGTTCTGTGTTGTTCATTTTCCACACCCCGCACCTCTAGCACATGACAGGGATTGATGTGTATCACTGTACATAAACATATATGCAATGTTTAGTCTGTGTTCGAGTTAACATTTTAAAATTAGTCACAAACATTTAAAAATGTGCATTAGCTGGGCGTGGTGGCGCACACCTTTAATCCTAGCACTTGGGAGGCAGAGGCAGGTGGATCTTTGTGAGTTCAAGGCCAGCCTGGTCTACAGAGTGAGTTCCAGGACAGCTGGGGCTACAGGGAGACCCTGTCTTGAAAAGACCAAAAAGCAAAAAATGTGCATTAAACTAGCTTTCTGACTCCTTTTGAAAAGCTAGAAGATTTAGGAGCTAGAGAGACGGCACAGTGGTTAAGAGCACTGGCTGCTCTTACAGAGGACTTGAGGTTCAATTCCTAGCACCCACAGGACGGCTAACAACCATCGATAACTCTAGTTCCAGGGAATTCGATGTCCTCTTCTGACCTCCTTGGGCATTGCATGTCATGCCCAAGGCATGACATTTATGTATCTAAGACACTTACATACGTGCAAGCAATAAGCTCACACATATTAGATAAAAAATATTTAAAAAAAGGAAAGCTAGAAGAGTTAACATCTTAGGACTGACCCCTGTTCAACAAGGCAGTGACCTTCAGCTTAGTTAGTTACTGGCCTGGAGTCATTTTAGCGTGAGATTGTCTGTTTGCTTCAGCCAAGATTTGTACACTAATGTCATAAACTTGTGGTTGAATGAACCACATAACCAGCAAACCAAGCTTGACTTCTTGCTTACAACCCTGTCACCGGCTTGTTCTCAGGACCTATCTCCTTCTCCAGGGCTTTCACACAGTTTGGATACACAATCAGTTTCTTTCACTCCCAGCTTGATTCCTTTCTGAGACCCTCACACCTCAAGCAGAGACTATGCCTAGTTACTAATTCATTTCTGGTCACAGTCCAGTGGTGATCTGGAGCTGACTATCAACTTTCATAGTTGTTTTAACCACAGCCTTAGGCATTCTCTGCTCATTAATTACTTTTATATGTGTATGTGTGTGTGTGTGTGTGTGTGTGTGTGTGTGTGTGTGTGTGTGTTGGGTCTTTGTATTGGTTATTTTTCTCATTGTTGGACCCAAATTCCTGACAAGAAGCAGCTCACTGAGGAAGCAAATGTCTTGGCTTGCGGTTCGAGGGGAGCACTCCATCATGTCAGGGAAAACAAAGTGTCACAGGCTCCCTGGCAGCTGGAGCACGAGGCTGGGATTCCCTATGACTTGGTGTAACAGGAAGTACAGGGCGTGAATGCCGGTGTTCCCTGGCTTCCCCCTTTCTCCTTATTCAGATGGGGACTCTAGCCTATGGGATGCACCACCTATGTTGGTGGGTCTTCCCCCCTCAGTTAACCCTCTCTGGAAACTTCCTCAAAGACATACCCAGAGGTGTGTCTCCTAGATGTTTCCAAATCCAGTCAAGTCGGCAATGAAGATGAACTGTCATAAGACAGAACCCAGGCCTCAAACATAACGAGTCTGCTTTTTAGACAAAGTTTTGAGTCCATTTAATGGAGGCCTTCTGGGTATCCCTTACTTAGCTAGGTGCCTATAATTCTTGTCTATGGTTTTGCTCTTGAGATAGGACAGTGTACCCCAGGGGGCTGATGGGGCCAGTTAAGACAGCGCTCCAGGGGCTGGAGAGATGGCCTAGCGGTTAAGAGCGCCGACCGCTCTTACAGAGGACCTGGGTTCGATTCCCAGCACCCACATGGCGGCCGAGACCGTCTGAAACTCCAATTCCAGGAGAACTCCAGTTCCAGGGGAATCCGACACCCTCTTCTGACCTCCGCGGCATTGCACGACACGGGTGCACAAACTTCCATGCAGACAGTACATTCATACACATACGGAAATAAATAAAATTAATGGAAAAAAAAATTTAAAAAAAAGACAGCGCTCCATAGTGTGAGTCACTTAAGACCATCATTTGCCCAGATAACACAGATCAATGTGAAATCTGGTTCCCTGAAAAAGGCTACTTTATTCCTCAAAAGAAAACTATGCTCTGCAGACGAGGGCGGTGGAAATTGGGATCTATACCTGACCCTTGTCTATAGTAAGAATGATTACTGTATCAGCTTTTAGATTTCAAACTACACATTTCTACAACTACAATCACCTCACCAGTCTTGTTTTGACTTTTTCATTATAGTTGCTAGAAGGGAGTTAGTAATTTTAAATGATTGAGGGTCCACCTTGATTCACTAATTCCACAACTTCTTAGTGTATCTCTGAAGGTCAAGTCCGAGCCAGCAATGCAGCGTAATCTCCAGCAATGCTTTCTCATTATGCTTTGAGAATGGATGTTTCTCATTGTTATGGGACAACTGGCTACTACAGGGTATTCAACCAGAAAAATGGAAAGGGAATGTGGAGTGAAAATTAAATTAACACCTTCCTGTAGATAACACCTTTAGCTTGTGAATAAAACGTGTTAGAAATTCATGTCAGGTGCCATCAAAGATCCAACTGTCAGCCTATCCCAGCCCACCAGCCGAACCTGTAATCATTAATTCCACCTCTTCAAAGAAGTGCTTAAAAATAATCTACAGAAAGTAAAATACTTTCCATAGATTATTTTTAAGAAAAAAAAAAAATCTATAGAGACCTCAGATTTCAAGAGCATAGTTTCTAACAAGCACTGAGACTGGAAAGCATTTTTTTTTTCCCTGAAAAGATACATTAAACAACCTCCTAGTGTAACTTTCAGAAACATAATAGTAAACAATGTAGCTCAAAGTGAAATTAACAAATTTAATTTTGCTTTCCCCCAAACACATCATGTTTTCACTTAAGATATTTTGCTTCTAGGCGGGGTATGGTAGCACATGCCTTTAGTCCTAGCACTTGGGAGGCAGAGGCAGGTGGATCTCTGTGAGTTCAAGTCCACCCTGGTCTACAGAGTTAGTTCCAGGACAGCCAGAGCTACAGGGAGACCCTGTCTCAAAAAGATAAAAAAATTTTTTTTTTGCTCCATTTCTGGATATCTAAGCTGGTTTTCATTTTGAAGTCCCAAAAGATAAGGAAGGACTCCAAGTGACCATGTGTTTTAAGACTAAATTCTATTTCTAATGACTTCAAGAATGGCCTTAGAGCTATGGTTTAGGCACAGGTGTTTCCAGTGACCAGCCCTCTTCCCTCGCCTATCTAAACTGAGTGAGTAAGGCTCCACTTTTAAGATCTACGAAGAGCCCAGGTTTGGTGATTCAGACATGCAATCCCAGCATTCAGGAGTCTGAGGCAGGAGGATTGCTGTGAGTTAGGGTTATGTATCAGTTACATTTCTGTTGCTGTGATAAAATACCATAACCAAAGGCAACTTTAAGGAAGAGTTTATTCTGGTGTCTAGTTCCAGAAGGGCAAGTGGAGTCCATCATGGATGGGAGTCAAGGCTTCCTGAGCAAGAAGCTGTGGTATTACACAACACACAGGAAGCAGTGAGAGAAAACAGGAAGTGCGCTGAGGCTATAAACCCTCAAAGTCCACCCCCAGTGATGCACTTCCTCCAGCAAGGCTCTTCCTCCTAAAGGCTTGGTAACCTCCCCCAATAACACCACTAACTGTGGATCCAGTGTTCAAACACTTGGGCTTATGGATGAGATTTCTCCCTCAGACACAGATAGCCTGGGACACACAGTATAATAAACAAAAGTCCCTAACCAAGCAAACTACAAGAGAAAGATCTGTGAAGGGAGGCTAATGTCTTATTTGCAAAAAGCTTATTTTTGTATTTTCTGGGAAGGAAATGTATTATTTATATGTTTGTATTTGTGTCATTGTCTGTATTCTTTGGGAGGGCATCACAGAGTTGGAAGGTTCTGAACTACTGACGCTTCCTGTTTGTGATTTTGGCCGACACTGTGAGTTTGAGTGGAAAGGGAGATAAAACACAGACAGGAATTCTCTAATGAAACATCAACATGAGCAGGTGGTCAGTCCCTGATACCTGTCCTGTTTCTCACATACCAGAGTGCCTGTCGGCTTCGCTCTGTTCCTCCTGAGGGCCGGGGAGGGGGGTGTTCAGTGCCACACGGTGGAGTCCTCTCTGTGGATTCCAAACCTTTGAAGCGGGGTGATAGAAGTGAATAATGGCAGGAGACTTGAATCAGAAGACAGCCCTTCCTTTCTTTTTAAATTGCATGTTATTTATTTATCTCCCCCCACCCCTTGTATGTGTAAGTGCATTGTTCAGCTTATGGAGCTGTGCAGCTCAGGGACAACTTGCAGGAGTTCTCTTCTTTCACCATGTAGGTTCTGGGGATGGAACTCAGGTTGGTGGCAAGCTCTTTTTTTTTTTTTTTTTTTTGAAGTCAATGATTTTTATTATCAGTTACATGCTTCGTAGAAAGAGGTGTTGAGAGATGGGTCAGGGTAGTAAAAAAAACAAATCCAGGTTTGTACACATCGCTCTATTTACACGTGGTTTCGGGGATGAGCCCACATTAGGCGCAGCAGGTGCACTTGTCCGAAGCCTCTTTTTTGCAGACACAGCCCTGGGCACACTTTGCACAGCCCACAGGACAGCAGGCGCAGCAGCTCTTCTTGCAGGAGGTGCATTTGCACTCTTTGCATTTGCAGGGGTCAGCGCAGGCGCAGGATCCATCTGTGGCGCAGGAGCAGTTGGGGTCCATGGTGAGTCGAAGCAGGCAATAGGAGCCGCTACACAGCTTCAGGTGGACCAGCTAGGACGAGGCGTGGTGGCAAGCTCTTTTATCCACTGAGCATCTCACCCCTTCTTTCTGATGTGACACTCATGTGGTGTGCTTTTACTGTGCGGATATTCAAAAAACCATGAAGAACCTGTGCTGGTCATTTCTTCTCTCAGCATAATGAACACGATTGGAGACTTGGCCTTGCGGTTTGAAAGCGATGACTCTGAAGGGAGATGGATGTTCATACAAATGTGCGTGTAGTTGTCCAGAAGGACTGCATTATGCAGAAGCACTGCATTGTCCAGAAGTACTGCATTCCAGTGGCAGCCACAGCGTGGGGGGTGGGGAGGGGGAGGAAGTGAGGACAGCTAGCTGTGGACGCCTACCCAGCATCCCGGCAGCACAGATGTGTGCCTGTGTCACCTTTACATTTTTTATTTATTACTTTTTATTTTACGTATATGAGTATATGGCCTACATGTATAAGTGCATCTGTGTGGTACAATGTCCCCAAAGATCAGAAGGGTCACATTCCCCTGAAACTGGAGTTATGGACAGTTGCTAGCTGCCATGTGGATGATGGGAATTAAACCTGGTTCCTCTACGAGAGCAGCCAATGCTCTTAACTTCTGAGCCATTTCTCCAGCCATTTGTTTTTTTTTTTAATTTATTATTATTATTATTAGTGTTTGTGTGTTACAAGTGTAATGCCTCCATGTACATAAGGGAACCTGTGTCATGTGATACATGAGGAGGTCAGAAGAGGGTGTTAGATCTCTTGGAACTGGAGTTAGGGATGGTTGTTAGTTGCCATGTGGGCGCTGGGAACTGAATCTGGGTCCTTCGGAAGAGCAGCCAGTGCTCTTAACCACTGAGCCATCTCTCTAGCCTGTGTCATTTTCTTGTAATTTCTTTAAAAATATGCTCTTAGTGTGCGAAGCAGTGGGTTTTGTCATGTGAATTCATGCATCTTTGTTCCTGGCTTCGCTCACTCCCCTGTCCTCTCCATCCTTCCCTGTCCTCCCCACCCACACTCTTACTGGTCCCCCTTCCTCCTCCCAAATAGTCCCCTTCTGCTTTTTTGTCACAGACATATTCACTGTGTGTGTGTGTGTGTGTGTGTGTGTGTGTGTGTGCATGTGTGTAGCCCAAGCTGGACTCAGACTTGCAGTGACTCCTGCATTGGCCTCCCAGTGCTGGGATCACAGGTATGAAATCACCATCAGAACACATGCTATCTCCATCCCCCTTTCCCTGTGGACGCCCTTCAGACCTCTTCCCTTCTCATAGGCCCCTTCGCTTTCATGTCTGCTATGTTTATAGCTAAGTCTATATTCTGCCCATGAGAGAAAACATGCACTACTTTCTAAGTCTGCTGTGTCACTTTCTAGACCTTGATGTAAGTACACATTCCCCAGACATTTGTCCTCATATCTGATGACTGTCTGTATTATGACCTGGCAAAGTTGAGGAGGAATGGAATGTAGGTTATGATAATTCCTTTTCTGGGAAACATGTGATTCAAGGCTCACCAGTGTAGAGGACAGAGCAGCCCAAGCTCTGCACCCTCTTCAGGACAGCCTTCCTTGTCACTGGTGTGGATGCTTTGTGAGAAACACTCCTCAGGATCTGCTCTGTGTTCGCACGAAGGCTGGAGCCAAACTCTACACCAGCCTTCCCAGCACACCTCTCTCTATTTTCTCTATGGAGTTTTCTCAGTGGCTGGCAGGATTTGAACAACAAAGAAATAAAAGTAGGAGAGAAACACCATCTTGCACAGGGTGAGAACACACAGTATTGCAGGTAAGAGAACAAATCTTGCATTCTTTACTCTAGGCCCCTATGGCAAACTTAAATCCCCCCCAGTGGTTTTTTTTTTAATCCAGTGTGGGGTGAAGAAGACATACACCAAAACCCATTTGAAGAAAATACTCAGGTGTGCCTGCTAATTGATCTACTTTTTCAGCGGTTCACAAACTTGTGGCTGGCAGGTAGGCAGCATTGAAGAAGAGCTTGATTATTATGTTTTTATTGTTTGATTAACCTGGAGCAGAAGGAGGTAGTTTGTAAAGTTTATGTCTCTATGAAGCTGGCTAATGACCAGTTCTTAGAGCTAAAGGAACCTCAGAAGAAAGTCTGACAGGTAGGAAGCAGCCATTTCAAATCTAGAGTTTTTCTTCTTTTTTAAGCCTGTTTCTTTTGAAGGGGGGGTGTCTGCTCCTTTGCACAGTCAGTCTCTGTCCATTGGACTGTGTTTCATTTTTTTTTGCATGCGTGGAACTGTACTTTTATTGCTGTTTCCCACTACCTCCTATCCCTTCCTTTCCCACTTTAAAAAAATGTACATATTATTTTTATTTTATGCATATGAATGTATTGCCTGTATGTGTGTAAGTGCACCCATGCCATGCAATACCCATGGGGGTCAGAAGAGGGTGTTGGATCCCTTGGAACTGGAGTTGGACAGTTGTTAGCTGCCATGTGCACGATGGGAATCAAACCCATCGGTCCTCTGCAAGAACAGCCAGTGCTCTTATCTGCTGATCCATCTCTCTAGCCCCCCTTTCCCACTTCTTACCCAGTCTCATTACTTAGAGTTTAATAAGAACCCAAACAACGCATGGCACCTGGTGCACTTCACCTGCAAAGTGAGAAGGTAAAATACTCGTTTCATCTTTCAATAATATTTTTCATTTCTGTGCAACTCTTTGGAGAATTTGCTTGTTTGCTTACCATCTACGTATGAAAAAGTCCTACATGTGCATTTCTAGCTCAATTTCTCTCACTTCAAACCATCCAGATGTCATTACTATGTAAAGGGTCCCATTAATATTCAGACTTAAATGCGGAGCACTGGGAGTGAGGGTGGAAATTGGTGCCCTTTTCTGGAGGCAAATTAATAACATGGAGTCATGAAATACATCCATACTGTTCACTGAGGCCATTCTAATTCTAGGAATCCATCATAAGAAATTAATTCAGAATACACTTTGGGGAAACTCAAAGCATAAACATGACCACCAAACTGAAAGGAATCTAAACGACCACTAGCAAGGGACGTAAGTAAGTCACAGCTCATTATTTTGATAGATACTAAGTTATTCTATATAACAGCATGTGAACTGCACACTACAGGGTTTCTGCAGGATGCAAACCAGAACAATGACTCTGTGTGTGAGTGGCAGGCTGCATGTGACTATTTGTCTTGTTTCCTCTTTTCCCAATCATGGTTATATTTTGATGCCATTTGTGTATTGGGGAAAAATCAGGGCTGAATGGATATCTCATTTTCTTCTTTCTTCTGCTTTGCCTGTTTGTGGTTACCCTGTGTCTCAGCCTGTCTTCTCAGAACTCTCCGGCTCTGCTTTAGAGAAGATGACGATTTCTCCTTCCCTCCCTTCCCCTTGCCTCTTCTTTCTTCCCTATCTCTCCTTCTTTCCCTCTCTCTCTCCTCCTCTCTCTCCCCCTCTCTCCCTCTCCCCCTCTCTCTCCCTCTCCCTCCCCTTCTCTCTCCCCCTCTCTCTCCCCCTCTCTCTCCCCCTCTCTCTCCCTCTCCCTCTCTCTCTTCCCTCTCTCTCCCCCTCCCCATCTCTCTCCTCTCCTCTCTTCTCCTATCTCTATCTCTCCCTCTCTCACTCTCCCTTATCTCTCTCTCTCTCTCTCCCATATCTCGCCCTCCCCTCTCCCTCTCCCTATCTCTCTCAATCTCTCTCTCCCTCCCTCTCTCTGCATCCCTCTCCTCTCTGTCGCTCCCTCCTCTCGCCCTCTCCCTCTCTCTCTCGCCCTCCCTCTCCCTCTCCTCTCTCTCTCCCGCTGTCCCTTTCCCCCTCTCTCCCCATCTCTCTCTCCCCTCTCCCTCTCCCTCTCTCTCTCTCTCCCTCTCCCTCTCTCTCTCTCCCCCCCTATCTCCCTCTCTCCCCCTCTCCCCCTCTCCCTCTCTCCCTTTTTCTGCCTTTGGAGGCCAGAAGACGGTGTTGCATCCTCCTTTGGAGGTGGAGATACAGCCAATGGTGAACTGTCTCATGCGGGTTCTGGGAACCAAACTGGTCTTGGTAACTGAGCAACAAGCACTCTCATGCGAGTCATCTCTCCAGATACTCTTTTCTGTCTTCATATATCAAGCAATCCTACGGACAGTGGAATTCTCTACCCATTGTCATAATTTGTCCAAAGCTGTGCTCTCACCCTCTGTGGCCAGAATGTATTGATTAACCCCAAACACCCTAACCATTCCTCTCCCTATCAACTCTCTATTCACTCTCTGTTATCTGGTAACTTCGAATTTCGACCCCCGTGTGGGCTTTACCACCTTCTCATTTGCAATGCGCCTTTGTTTTAGAATTTTATTACACGATATCCATCTCCTGGCCAGGAAGCCCTTCTGGGTTCCTCGTCCACACTTTGTATCCTGGAGTTTTCTTGGTTCCTCTCTCAGAACCCACTCTCGAGTTCATGTTACTGCTCACCACCTTTGAGGATACCTCAGGTATCCTGAATCTCATTTGCATGGAGCTCATTATCAAAGCAAGGCTCAGGCCAGGCTAGAATCAGATCTAGGGTTCTTGGGGCACCAGAGGCCGTCTGTATACAGGTTTCACCAGAGCTGCTTCCTGAAGTCTCAAGGCAGCTGAGGGTTGCCCACCCTGATGCTCCCTGGGGGGGGTGCTCCCAGAGGGAACCTTCTCATTTTGACTTCGTGTTTGCATGACATGTGCCCAGACAGTTTGTTCCCAGGCCATTTTACCAGACAGTGCTTTGCTACCACATACTTTGGGAAAAACTATATTTCACACAATGAATTTGCATTTAATGAACAGAGTTCACCAAATATTAACAGTTGTCTTTCCTGTGCAGCTGTGAGAGGCTCAGGTCTTGGTGACATCACAGGGAGAGAGCTGTGATTACTGTGGGTCTGTGTGTTTCTAGTTTTAAAGCTGTAGGTTTGTGGACACATTGCATTTACATTTCTCTGCTTTCCAGTGTATTCTGTATTATTATTAACTAAACTTCATTCCTCCTTAGAGTGCAGCCTTCCCCACAGCAGCCAGCCTGTCAGACAGCCGGCTCCAGGAGCCGGGCTGCAGGTGCAGCCTTCCCCACAGCAGCCAGCCTGTCAGACAGCCGGCTCCAGGAGCCGGGCTGCAGGTGCAGCCTTCCCCACAGCAGCCAGCCTGTCAGACAGCCGGCTCCAGGAGCCGGGCTGCAGGTGCAGCCTTCCCCACAGCAGCCAGCCTCAGTCACACAGCCGGCTCCAGGGGCCGGGCCGCAGCTGCAGCCCTCCCAACAGCAGCCAGCCTCAGTCAGACGGCTGGCGCCAGGAGCCAGTCCACTCGCTGGCCTCGGCTGTCAGACCTCAAGGTTGTTCTTAGTTGCTGGGATGAGGTCTTCACCGCCTGTTGGAGGCCCAGCCACCTGCACTCTTTTCTTGTCAGCGTCTGGTCTTCCCGCTCTCCACAACCGTCTCCCACGGCTGGTGCCCATCTTGGGGCTGCGGCAGGTTGAATTTGGGTTCCAGACTTGTTATTGTTCCTTTTTCTTGGCCCTGGAGTAGCTCAGATATAAACCATGGGCTCCTCTCAAGATGGTGCCCAGCTTCAGCTCTTGGAGATATGGGAATTCATCTCCACTACTGACACATCAGCTGGAGAAGTCACCATCTCGGCAGGACCCACAGCTGGACTGAAGACTGTGAGTGTCCTGGGCTGTCCCCAGGGCCACCCGGCTTGCCTTTCCATTGAGTTTTTTCTTCTCCCTTTTGTCTCCAATTCCTTGTTTTTGGCGCTTTATTTTGTTTCTCTGCAATTTTCAATAGACTCATCACTTCTTCCTTTAGAATAGGTCTATTTTTCTTTTCTATTTAAAATATTTTTATTTATTATTTTTATTTTATGTGTATGAGTTGTTATGCCTGCATGTAGATATGTGCACCTGTATTGTGCTCTTAACTGGTGAGCCATCTCTCCAGCCCATCTTTTCTTTTAATTAAAAAAAATCAGATTTATTATTGTTTTCAGTTAAACGTGATTGCTCCTTGTTCTTAGCCCCTGCAGCTCCTACATATCCTCTGTGTGTGTGTGTGTGTGTGTGTGTGTGTGTGTGTGAGTGACTCGTGTGCAAGGCCAGCAGAGGAGAGAAGAGGGCGACAGATCTCCTGAAACTGGAGCTACAGATGGTTGTGAGCTGCCTGTTGTGGGTCTTGGGAACCAAACTGTGGTCTTCAGGAAGAGTAGTAAATGCTCTTAACTGATGAGCCATTCCTGAGTTGCACAGAGGCAGTATCTCACTCACCATTTTACCTCTGAGATTATTTATCAACAATACCTTGGGAGTTGTCTCTAGGAAATAAGATGTCAGCTTGACAAGGAAAGATATCAAATTAGGAAACCAAGGTGGAAATTATGTCCCCCAGAACATGGCACCTCTGTTGTTTTCTAAACCTGCTAAGGATGTGTATTCTCAATTTTCTATTTTTGTTTCAAATGGTGCTGTGTATGTCTCTTTATATCAAGTTTCATACAGTAAGTTGCACTTGTCAGTCAGTGAATTTAAATGCTTGGAAACCTTTTATAACAGCAAAGTCTAAAACTATGCCTTTAAAAAGTCCTGAGAGATGTCATATTCCTAGAAAAATATCACTGGGTAATTCACTTTTACATGGGAACATTAAAACATATCAAGTGTTCAGGTGTGAACTTGCAGTCTACAGTAATCTTGCTTTGGGGACGGGTTGCTAGGGGATAATTAGTCACTGAAGGCTCAGGATAACAGTTGTGTTGTATGTTTAAAGATGGTTGAAAACATTTAAAATTAGTTAACTAAACTTGTTTCTGGAAGCAGGGTCTCGGGTACCTCAGGCTACTCTAACAAGCCTGAAGATGACCTTGAACTCCAGCAGGGTCAGTTCCGGGCAGGGGCAGACGGGCAGGGTCAGCATTGACCCGTCATGGACATCGCGACGCAGGGACCATCAGCTAGCCGGGGCACGGTCATCAATGACCCACCGGGGATGCATTGAGCCGTACGGTGGACCATCGGAATAGTCAGCAGCTCAGCTGAAAGGCGGGAACGCATTAAACACTCGGGCAGGTCACATTGGACCGGCCGGGGAACAGTCCAGTGACCGGTCACTGGGAGCCAGAGGCGCAGGCAGGGGGCCATCAACTTGACTCGGTACGGCAGCATCACTGAAATCCGGGTCACGGGGGAGCATTCAGCATTGGAACTCCAGGGTCAACGGGGGACCATCCAGCATTGAACTCCAGGGTCACTGGGGCAAATCAGCATTGAACCAACGTCGGGTCACGGGGAGCAGTCAGCATTGAGCTCGGGGTCTCGGGGAGCATCAGCATTGAACTCCAGGGTCACGGGGGACCATCAGGCATTGAACTCCGGGGTCACGGGGAGCATCAGCATTGAGCTCCAGGGTCACGGGGGAGCATCAGCATTGAGCTCCAGGGTCACGGGGGAGACATCAGCTATTGACTCCGGGGTCACGGGGGTGCATCAGCATGTGAACTCCAGTGGTCACGGTGAGCAATGGAAGCATTGAACTCCGGGGTCAACGGGGGCAGCACAGCATGAGAACCGGGTGCATGGGGGAGCATCAGAGTGAACTCCGGGGTCACGGGGGAGCATCAGCATTGAGCTCCGGGGTCACGGGGGACCATCAGCATTGAACTCCAGGGTCCGGGGGACCAATCAGCATTGAGCTCCGGGGTCACGTGGGAGCATCATCATTGAGCTCCGGGGTCACGGGGGAGCATCAGCATTGAGCTCCAGGGTCACGGGGGAGCATCAGCATTGAACTCCGGGGTCACGGGGGAGCATCAGCATTGAGCTCCGGGGTCACGGGGGAGCATCAGCATTGAGCTCCGGGGTCACGGGGCAGCATCAGCATTGAACTCCAGGGTCACGGGGGACCATCAGCATTGAACTCCGGGGTCACGGGGGACCATCAGCATTGAGCTTTCCGGGGGTCCACGGGCGAGCAAGCAGCTTTGAGCTCCGGGGTCACGGGGGACCATCAGCATTGAACTCCGGGGTCTCGGGGCAGCATCAGCATTGAGCTCCAGGGTCACGGGGGAGCATCAGCATTGAACTCCGGGGTCACGGGGGAGCATCAGCATTGAACTCCGGGGTCACGGGGGACCATCAGCATTGAGCTCCGGGGTCACGGGGGAGCATCAGCATTGAACTCCAGGGTCACGGGGGAGCATCAGCATTGAAATCCAGGGTCACGGGGGAGCATCAGCATTGAGAGCCCCGGGGCAACGGGGAGCATCAGATTTGAACTCCAGTGTGGGGGAGCATCAGCATTGAACTCCAGGGTCACGGGGGAGCATCAGCATTGAGCTCCGGGGTCACGGGGGAGCATCAGCATTGAGCTCCGGGGTCACGGGGGAGCATCAGCATTGAACTCCGGGGTCACGGGGCAGCATCAGCATTGAGCTCCAGGGGTCCGGGGGCAGCATCAGCATTGAGCTCCAGGGTCACGGGGCAGCATCAGCATTGAGCTCCGGGGTCACGGGGGAGCATCAGCATTGAACTCCGGGGTCACGGGGCAGCATCAGCATTGAGCTCCGGGGTCACGGGGGAGCATCAGCATTGAGCTCCAGGGTCACGGGGGAGCATCAGCATTGAACTCCGGGGTCACGGGGGAGCATCAGCATTGAACTCCAGGGTCACGGGGGAGCATCAGCATTGAACTCCGGGTCACGGGGGACCATCAGCACTGAACTCCGGGGTCACGGGGGAGCATCAGCATTGAACTCCGGGGTCACGGGGCAGCATCAGCATTGAACTCCGGGGTCACGGGGGACCATCAGCATTGAGCTCCGGGGTCACGGGGGAGCATCAGCATTGAACTCCGGGGTCACGGGGGAGCATCAGCATTGAACTCCAGGGTCACGGGGGACCATCAGCATTGAGCTCCGGGGTCACGGGGGAGCATCAGCATTGAACTCCAGGTTCACGGGGGAGCATCAGCATTGAACTCCGGGGTCATGGGGGAGCATCAGCATGAACTCCAGGGTCACGGGGGAGCATCAGCATTGAACTCCGGGGTCACGGGGGAGCATCAGCATTGAACTCCGGGGTACAACGGGGGAGCATCAGCATTGAGCTCCGGGGTCACGGGGCAGCATCAGCATTGAACTCCAGGGTCACGGGGGAGCATCAGCATTGAACTCCGGGGTCACGGGGGAGCATCAGCATTGACCTCCGGGGTCACGGGGGACCATCAGCACTGAACTCCGGGGTCACGGGGGACCATCAGCATTGAGCTCCGGGGTCACAGGGCAGCATCAGCATTGAACTCCAGGGTCACGGGGGAGCATCGGCATTGAACTCCGGTGTCACGGGTGAGCATCAGCATTGAACTCTAGGGTCACGGGGGACCATCAGCATTGAACTCCAGGGTCACGGGGGACCATCAGCATTGAACTCCAGGGTCACGGGGGAGCATCAGCATTGAACTCCGGGGTCACGGGGCAGCATCAGCATTGAACTCCGGGGTCACGGGGAGCATCAGCATTGAACTCCGGGGTCACGGGGGAGCATCAGCATTGAACTCCAGGGTCACGGGGGAGCATCAGCATTGAACTCCAGGGTCACGGGGACCATCAGCATTGAGCCCCGGGGTCACGGGGAGAGCAGCATTGAACTCCGGGGTCACGGGGCAGCATCAGCATTGAACTCCGGGGTCACGGGGGAGCATCAGCATTGAACTCCGGGGTCACGGGGCAGCATCAGCATTGAACTCCAGGGTCACGGGGGACCATCAGCACTGAACTCCAGGTCACGGGTGAGCATCAGCATTGAACTCCAGGGTCACGGGGGACCATCAGCATTGAGCCCCGGGGTCACGGGGGACCATCAGCATTGAACTCCAGGGTCACGGGGGACCATCAGCATTGAGCTCCGGGGTCACGGGGGACCATCAGCATTGAACTCCGGGGTCACGGGGGAGCATCAGCATTGAGCTCCGGGGTCACGGGGGAGCATCAGCATTGAGCTCCGGGGTCACGGGGGAGCATCAGCATTGAACTCCAGGGTCACGGGGGAGCATCAGCATTGAACTCCAGGGTCACGTGGGAGCATCAGCATTGAACTCCAGGGTCACGGGGGAGCATCAGCATTGAACTCCAGGGTCACGGGGGACCATCAGCATTGAACTCCAGGGTCACGGGGGACCATCAGCATTGAGCCCCGGGGTCACGGGGGAGCATCAGCATTGAGCTCCGGGGTCACGGGGGAGCATCAGCATTGAGCTCCGGGGTCACGGGGGAGCATCAGCATTGAACTCCAGGGTCACGGGGGAGCATCAGCATTGAACTCCGGGGTCACGGGGCAGCATCAGCATTGAACTCCGGGGTCACGGGGCAGCATCAGCATTGAACTCCAGGGTCACGGGTGAGCATCAGCATTGAACTCTAGGGTCACGGGGGACCATCAGCATTGAACTCCAGGGTCACGGGGGACCATCAGCATTGAACTCCAGGGTCACGGGGGAGCATCAGCATTGAACTCCGGGGTCACGGGGGAGCATCAGC
>VZQC01010667.1:0-23765 GCA_009823505.1 Rhizomys pruinosus | reverse complement strand
ATATACAGACACATAGACACACAAGGACACATGAGGACACACAAGGACAACATGAGACACAATCAAGGACAATCGGACACACACAGGAACATATGAGGACACACAAAGGATACCTGACTTACAACACACACACTGTTGGATGAAATTGTGTAGTGTTTGTCTTAAGTACCAAAGGAAGACCTTGTAAAGTTGGTCGTCAGTAAGAAGGCTGAAGTCTAAAAGTCATATTCTTTTTAAGAATCTTCTGTGAACCTGTAACAGGATTCTGGTGAGATGGATAGTGAATAAAAGAAAGAGTGGTGAGCGGTGAGCCTGCGCGCAGCAGATGCATCCATGGTTTATGCCTTAAAGAAGATATACCATGTTCTGTTGGATTTTCTATACCTGTGTTGCAGAGGATCAGTTTATACAGTAAAATAATATGTATAAACTTACTTACTTGTAAAAAGCCGAAAAAGTAAACTGAAGAATATGCTTTGTTAAAAATATTACTAGTTGAAAATCACTGACAAAGTGGCTCAGTGGATAGAGAGAGGTCAGTGGTGTTTGCAATAAAGCCTGATGATTGAGTTTGATCTCTGGAATCCACATGGTGGAAAGAGAGTACCTGAGTCCCAGCAGTTGATTTTCCCGACTTTCACGGGGAAACTGGTGCCTTGTAACAACACACATAAAGAAATAATTTTACACGTATGAATTGAAAATCATTATTTCCAAAGAATGTTTGAAAAATATGAGTCTATAGCAAAAATTTTATAATTAAATAGCCGATTAAGGGAGAAAAGGAAATACTGGTTTCATGAGTCTCTTAAACCATATTTTGCGTGAAGGTATAAGCTTAATAGATCAGATACTAATCACATGTTGGTAACAATAGTGGTCTAAAATTTATACTTCTTATCTTTGTGTGTTTTTTGAGAATCCCGAGGGATCAAAGCAGGTCTTTACAGATGCAATGGAACTGCTCTAAACTATAACCCCTAGGCCGATCTTATCTTGTGTACGTGTTACTGTAAAATACTGTAAGGAATGAAAGGTATAGCTCATGTCATGATGGCATTTCAAAATAAACGAGTTCCGACAAAGTGCGAGCAGTGACAGGAGTCAGTAACTGTGAAACTAGAGGTTGGAGTAGATGTGTCCCTTAACAAACCCTCTCAATCGTATAACTGTCTCCAGTTGTCCCCAATAGTTTTATTTTAAATCTTTTAAGGGATAAAAGTTGAAGAGATAATATGCACACATGACAAATTATGCGTTTTAAAGATAATTTCTAATATAAATTATACCCACAAACACCTAAACTTCCTAGTACCAAGTTGAAAAGACTGTGCATCTCTGATGTAAAAAGAATGTGTACGGGCTGGAGAGACGGCATAGAAGTTAAGAGCGCGACAGCTCTTACGAGGAACCCGATTTACCAATCCCCAGCACCCACATGAGGGCCTTGAGAAAACCGTCTGAAGCTCCAAGTTCCAGGAGAACTCCAGTGCCAGGGGGAAAGCCAGAACCCGCTTCTGACCTCCGCGGCAAGCACGACACGGTGCACAGACTTGCATGCAGACAGTACATTCATACACATACAAAACTAATAAAATTAATAAAAAAAAATTAAAAAAAAAAAAGAATGTGTATCATGGGGGCTGGAGAGATGGCTCGTAGATAAAAGCATGGCTGCGCTTTCAGCAGACCTGGTTCGAAACTCCCATCACGCCACAATGGCCACGAACAATCTTCCCATGAATCCTATGCCCTTTCGTCCCGCATGCAGGCACTGTGCAACACGCCTGCAGGCATAACAAATCATACATATGAAAAAATATAAATAATAAATAAGAGAATGGTGTACAAAAATCATGGTAAAATTGGGTTCGAGAATGAATCAAGAATCAAGTAAGGAAGGTGGAAGTACAATTTGGGGCCACAGAACTGGGCTTCTCGTTTCCAAATTAGAAAACTGATGTGACAGCAGGAACAAGTGTGGGGACATGCTGATTAGTATGCTGGTGTCCTCAGGGAGAGCAGGCTTGGAAGCAGCATGAAGATTACAAACATTTCCCTGTTACATTTTCTCAGGCACACAACCAAATCAGTGTGATCAATTTCTCAGGTGGGAAGGTAAATGTTAAGTATGAGAGTAAACTATGAGTCAAAAATAGGAAAATGAGGCCGGGCGTGGTGGCGCACACATTTAATCCTAAGCACTCGGAGGCAAGAGGCAGGTTGGAATCTTTGTGAGTTCAAGGGCCAGCCGTGTCTACAGAGTGGGTTTGCCAGGACAGCTGAAACTACAGGGGAGACCCTGTCTCAAAAAAACGACAAAAAAAACAAAAACAAAAAACGAAAATGAACCAAGGCAGATTGTGCACACCTCACTCCCAGCACTTGGAAGACTGGGGATGAGGTCAAGGTCAGCTTGGGCTACATACATATCAAGAGCCTGTCAAAGAAAGGAAGGAAAGAAAAGAAAAAAGAAGCAGGAACTGCTTTTCCCCCAGAGTGCCCTATAATAATGTTCAACAGGAAAAATATAACATGTAAAGAATTAAAAACCTACCATGAACTAGATACTTCCGTGTACTAATTTGTTTAATTTCCCCAGCTCTAGAAAGTAAACATCTTTAAACTTTTATAACTAATGAAACTGAGGCAAAAGAAACTCTCACTTCTGCCCAACAATTCACAATGGCTGAACAATCCACTTCCAAAGCCCATCTTTCTTTTCAACACAATTCATGATCCTTCATGTTTCACTCACCCAACCTCTCATTTAATAATATTTTCATCATCACAAATTGAACATGAAGTCTAGTGGAAGCCAAGCACAACATCCTTTGAACTGCTATGTCAATTTATGTCACACTCTCTCCCCAAATATTGAGTTTCTCTTCAAATTAAATTTGCTTTCTATGGTTGAAAGGAACAGCTAGCATTTATCTGTCCCTTCAGAATAAAACTTTGATCTTATTATAACTTTATCCAACCAAGTTTCTATTTGATTATATGTTAACACCACTAACTCTATGAAAATTCCCATGATCCACTCTCCATAACCATCCAGAGCAGATTATTATTCTTTTGGTGTATTTTGGTCATATTTCCACAATAGAAGTTGCCATAATCGAGAGTGTGGGCTAACAGATACATCTGTTGTTTTCTTTCTAATCCTTTTTGGACTGCAGTGTCTCCCTGTAGTCCAAGCTGGCCTGAACCTGGCTCTGTAAACGAACCAGCCTGGCGTTTGTAAATCACAGAAGCTCCACCGTGCGTTCTGGCCGCGCGGATATGCTGGGATTTAAAGTCCGTGGCACCACTTCTTGACGCTCAGAAGAGTGATGCCTCAAGCGTCTCATCGTGCCATTTTTCGTAAATCCCAAGTCCCAGCTGAACGTGCAGAACAATCCCTTCTAAAACACTTCCGGATTATTTATGGGCAGAATAGTGATGGGCAGGGCTGGAGAGATTTATCAGCAGTTAAAGAGCACTGGGCCTCTAGCTTGTAGAGACCCTGGTTCAAATCCCAGCACCCATATGGCTGCTGACAGCCACCCGAAACTCCAGTTTCGGGGGATCCAATGCCCTCTCCTGTCCTCTGTGGACACTGAATGACACACTAACCCTAACCCTAACCTTATGGGTGTACTTATACACAAGCAGCCATAACACTCATATGTAAAAATAAAAATTAATTAATTAAATAATAAAGGCATATCTCCCACGGGTGTGGGCCCAGGCCGCAGAACGCAGCCAGGCCGCCTAAAACAGCTGGGGGAGACGCGGGGAAAAGAAAGGTGGAATGGGGGGGGAGGGGGTGGAGAAGTGGGGGGGGGGGAAGGTGGGAAGCTGCAAAACCCGGGGACCAGACTGGCGGGTTGGATATGCTACAAGCGCCGGGGGGGTAGCTAGTAACTCCGTGTAGTGTGCGATATGGAAGGAGGTCTTGCCTCGCCTGCTTTAGCAAAGTTCCAGAAGGCTGGGTCAGTAGGAGTATGAGCAGGTGTCACACTTCAACTTATATACACAGTCACCAGGTTCTATGTCCCAGCATGGTAGCTGCACTGGGCCCACGATCGCAGAATATCGCCAATAGAAAAATAATAACACTATATGACAACTGAGCTTTTTTAAAATAAGTAAAAAGAGGGAGATGTAAGCATTCTTTTGGCAGAAGCACTTAAGAGAGTCAGCAAGCAGCATCCAAGCCTCGACCCCTGTGATATCCTGACAAACCTGTGAAAACCTGCCCGGATGCCAAACTGTCTTTGAAACTGTCTTTGATACCTTAGGGCAAAGCTTTGATCTGGAGCAAATGGTCTGAAGCCCTGTGTGTCCCAGCCTCCAATTCTGTGCGCCCCAGCCCCCTGCAAGGATTTGTATAAAAAGCCTTGAGTTACAACATTAAACCGAGTCCTTTTACTCCCAGTCTCACTATGAGTCCGTCTCTTTCTTTTTTCTCCCAGTTACTTCTCAGCTTAACCCTGAGGACTGTTAACCAGCGGGCCGGACTCAGCAGCCCAAGCCCAGGGAGAAGAACATCTAGTGGAATGCAGCACACATGTAATGCACATTTAAAGGAACACCAGACGTATATTTCAGACAGTTGTACTTCCCTTGACATACTCTATCCTCATGCCTCAAAGCTTTTACATTTGCTGTTTCACGAACAGCCTTCCCCACTTGCTTCCTATCCTCCACCCATTAAATTCCTGCTCACTCATCAAGATTTTGATAATTTTTTTTTTTTTTGGCTGGAGATGTCGCTCAGTGGGTAAAATAACCCTGGGTTCTAACCTCAGCAGAATGAGGGTAAAGATTCTGCCTGCAAATGCTGGCTTTCTTTGTCAACCTTCCCTGCCTACCTGAGGACTAAGGGAATCTTCATTCCTACTATGCCTTGAATCCCCACTCACAAACACATGGCTTCACTTTGTAATAGCACTGCCTCAGCACACTGCTGTCCACAGTTTACCTGTCTCTTACAACTCTGATCCCCACCCCATTCCCAGCACTAATAAAAAGCAAGTTTTAAAGCAGAACCTGTCCATTTTCCTCTTTATATCACATAGTTCAGTAATTAAATAATGGTGTATACTCAACAGTTATTGAATGAACTTAATTCTTTGCCTTCCCACTTAAATGAATTACAAGTCTAGAATAATAGTGTCTAGGGTATATAACAATTATCAAATCAAACTGCTCGTAACAGATCATAAAGGATTCATAAAGCACTAAGATCTGAAAAATGATTACTTATAGACTGTTGACTGTTTTACATCATCTTAGCTCTATTTTGAGCTAGAACTTTCATTCTACTGTCACATACTTTATGAGCATTATTTTCCAAGACAATCAATATTATGTAGTTTCCAAATCAGCATTGAACAGGTTTCTCTTTAGAAAGCTAGCAGTCATAATTCAAAAATAAAAAGGGGGGAGGTGGGGTTCAAGAGATGGCTCATTGTTAAGAGCACTGACTGCTCTTGCAGAGGACCCGGGTTCGATTCTCAGCACCCACATGGCACCTAAGGACCATCTTTGACTCTAGTTCCAGGGGAATCCAACGCCCTCTTCCGACCTCCACAGCACTGCACGACATGGGTGCACCTACCTACATGCAGACAGTACACTCATACATATAAAAAATAATAAATACGGGGCTGGAGAGATGGCCTAGCGGTTAAGAGTGCCGACCGCTCTTACAGAGGACCCGGGTTCAATCCCCAGCACCCACATGGCGGTTGAGAACCATCTGAAACTCCAATTCCAGGAGAACTCCAGTTCCAGGTGACTCCAACACCCTCTTCTGACCTCCGTGGCATTGCACGACACGGGTGCACAAACTTGCATGCAGACAGTACATTCATACACATACAGAAATAAAATTTAAAAAATAATAATACATTAAAAAAAATTTTTAAGGGGGGGAGGTGCAATCGTGTCACTCCCCAAAGACTGTGGNAAGGGGGGGAGGTGCAATCGTGTCACTCCCCAAAGACTGTGGCTAAATACAGACCCTTCGTTAGAAATGACTTAGGCATTTTGACGTAAAAGAAGCTGCTGTAATATAACTGGACATGGAGGGATTTGGAAAAGTAAATAGGAGTCAGATATGTAAGCCTTTACAGATACTGGTAAAGTAATATGTACCAAAAAATGAAAGAAGAAAAAGAAATAGAGACTATCAAAATTGCTACAGAGAACCAAAAATATAGGTCGGTAGAATTGGGGACAAATTATTAATATTAGAGAATAGTGTTAAGATGGAAATGTGCATGTTGGAGTGCTAATGGCAGTGATCCAGTAGAGGGAAAGAAGTGGTGACAAAGGAGAGGATGAACTTGCTGAATATCCTCCCAAATTCATTTGTGGAAACTTAATCCACTGTGTAGGTATTATGACATTTGGGAAGTGATTAAGTTATGATGTTATACTCTCATAAAGGGATTAGTGCCTTATGAAAAGGCTGTAGGCAACAAGCCAGTCCTGTTCATCCTTATAACTTCTGTCATGTGAAGCCTCAGCATTTGTCCCTTCTTCAGTGTGAGGATGCACCAAAGCCCTTAGCACATGCCTATGATTCCAACAGAAGAGAAGCAGAGGCCAAGACAAGGAGTCTGAAGCCTGCCTGGTATACATAATTCCATCACTAGCAACATTGTTTTATAAAAGGCTACCACCAGCTGGGCGTGGTGGCGCACCCTTTTAATCCTAGCACTTGGGAGGCAGAGGCAGGCGAATCTTTGTCAGTTCAAAGCCAGCCTGGTCTACAGAGTGAGTTCCAGGACAGCTGGGGCTACAAGGAGACCCTGTCTCAAAAAGGCCAAAAAAAAGGCTACCACCAGACATCAAGTGATCTTGCACTTCATATAATCAAAAATATAAATCAAGCTGAAAATACCCAGGCTGGGTAGCATGCCCTAAAGTAGGTAAGCTAAATTTTAAATAACTTTTTACTGTTTATAAAATAGTCCATCTAAAGTGTGGGTATGAAAGGCCTACAGTAGGAATTAAGACACAACTATAGGAACACTTTCAAAGATAAGAAGAGAGGCTGGAGATATGTCTCGGAGGTTAAGAGCACTGGCCTTTCTTTTTGCGGTTCTTAGCCTCAGCCTTTAATGGCTGCGCTATCCCCACAGCCCGAGCACTGGCCTTTCTTACCAAGAACCCAAGTTCCCAGCACCTAGATGGCAAGTTAACAACTGTCTGTAACTCCAGTTCCAGAGGATCCACTACCCTCTTCTGGCCTCCACAGGTACTGCACAACACATGTACACTTGCATGCATACAAAACACTCACACACATAAAATAAAAATGAAATCAAGAGAGGAAATTGAGTCTAGGGAAGAAGTAAACAGAATTTAGTCAACAACAGAGATGCTTTATCATTTTAACATGAGAGAAGGGAGTGGAGCAAAGGTGTAGATGAGCTCAGAGCTGTGTGGAGGACGAGGAGACAGTGATCCTATCATGGCCTTCATTTTTCTAAATAAAATGAGGTCTAAAAGCAGCAGCAGGAGGAGGCTTTCAAGATGGCTCAGCAGGAAAAGGTGCTTGCACACAAACCTGATGACCTGAATTTGGTCTCCAGAGACCACATCTCATGGTAGAGAGAGAGAACCAATTCCTACAAGTTTTGCTCTGACTTCCACACATGTGCTGTAGTACAGGGACCTCATATACATATACATACATATACACACAAATATAAATGTAAAATAAATTAAGAGAAGAAATAGGAGTTTAAATTGCACTTGAATGTTTAAGGGCAAAGGTTTGAAATTGATTTATCAAGAACAGACATATTGAAAAATTATAGGAATATTAGCAATATTGAGAGAACCCTTGAGCGAGACTATGTGCTTAAAATGAAACTAAAGAGCTGGAGAGATGGCTCAGCAGTTAAGAGCACGGACTGCTCTTGCAAAGGACCTGGATCCGATTCCCAGAACCCACATGGTGACTAACAACTGGCAATCACTCCAGTTCCAGGGGATCTGACCTCCATGGATATTGCACAAGACAGGTGCACTTATGCACATGCAGGCAATACACTCATACACATTACATATATATGCATATATTTTAAATGAGACAAAAAGTAAAGCTGTTTTAGTCCATATATGTTCAGTTCTGAGGTACACAAACAAGATGGCCAAGTTTACATTTAATGGATTTTTGAAAATCTGTCAGATGAGGAAAGACAAAGAATACAAGAGCAGAGAAATTTAAGCGTGTTTGTAATAAAAATGACTGCAGTGATGGACTACTGCGCACAAAGAAGAAGGTGGAAGGATGTGGATGCTTCCCAGATACATGCCTTATATTCCCTAGCTTGTGAACTCTTAAGTTGTACCCATTACTTTCATATCATGTATACCTCACCAAAGTGATGTAGTAGAACCTTTGCTGACTCATGAGTGTTTTCTGCATTTCAAAACTCTAAACGATAAATACATATCATATCTATCAAAGCCAGTTTCTAAATGTATGGAAAGAAAAATTTATGGTTGTAATGCATGAGTTCTGAAGGGCGGGTGACTGGATTTCCTTGATATTTCTATGTAAACACAGAAAAACTGCTGATTAATAAACCAAAAGAAGTCAGATGTGGTAGGGCATGCCCATAATCCCAGCACTCAGAAGGCTAAAAGATAACAAGTTTAAGGCCAGCCTCTACTACAGAGAGCCTGTCTCAAAAAAATACAAAAAGAAAAAAAAAAATCAATCAATCAAAAGAAGACCATTGTGAGGCTGGAGAGATGACTCAGCAGTTAAGAGCACTGGCTGCTCTTGCAGAGGACATGGGTTCAGTTCTCAGCACCCACATGGTAGCTAACAACCTTCTATAACCAGTTCTGGGGGATCCAACACCCTCTTCTAGCCTCCCCAGGAATTGCAAGCATGGATGCATTTACACACTTAGCAAACACTCATACACATAAAATAAAAACAAATTTAAGAAAAAGAAGAGATGGGTGTGGTGGTACACGCCTTTAATCCTAGCACTTGGGAGGCAGAGGCAGGCAGATCTTTATGAGTTCAAGGCCAGCCTGGTCTACATAGTGAGTTTCAGGACAGCTGGAGCTACAGGGAGATCCTGTCTCAAAAAGACAAAAATAAAATAAAATAAAATAAAATAAAAAATAAAAAGAAGACCATGGCAATAGAAACTAAAGTTAACCACAATAAACTTCACATGTGAAAAATAAAGCCTACTTGTTTACAAGGCATCCCAGAACAGCTTCTGTCCAATGGAACGAAAACAACTGTACTCCCAAGCAGTCTAGCAAATTGCTAGCTGGTCAAATTAAATGAAGCTCACACTACTACTAACTTTATAACCTATTTTACTAAATAAGTTAAAATAATTCTAGAAAGCTATCTGGACATCTGCTTATATAAATTGCTTACTGATATTCATTTTCACACACACACACACACACACACACACACACAAAGAAAAGGTAAAATAAACTTTTAATAGATTAACTTAAATAAAATTCATCACCAACTTTTCTCCAAATAGATTTTCAAGTCTTCTCTTCCCTATGGACAAAATAAATTATTTAATTCAGTGAAAAAAAAAAATTTTGGGGGTGTTTGTTTGTTGGTTTGTTTTTTGGTGTTTTTGAGACAGGGTCTCCCTGTAGCTCCAGCTGGCCTGGAACTTGCTCTGTAGAACAGGCTGGCCTTAAACTCACAAAGATCCGCCTGCCTCTGCCTCCCGAGTGCTGGGACTAAAGGTGTGCATGCCCCCAACTAATTCAGTAAAATTTTAAAAATGAGTCCCTGATACATGTCAAGAAAAACAAAAGTTAAAAGTATGACAAGACAAAAAGTTTGGTTTTCAGTCTATATTCTTAACAAGTCACTAAGTAGAATAAGCCATTAACAAAGAACTGAAATAATCTCAGTGTCTGTAATATGAGAATGTTTAAGTGGATACTAGTAAACTTTTCCTTTCCTTTTCTAAGATTGTGTGTGTGTGTATGTGTGTGTGTGTGTGTGTGCGCGCGCACGCGCACACACGCATGACCTGGAGTTACAGACATCTGTGAGTACCTGACATGAATGGTGGGGTAGAACTCTTCTTCTCTACATGAGCATCTTAACTGCTCTCTAGCCCCTAAAATTCTTTTAATATTTTATTATTTTTATTTTATGTGTTTGAGTATATCGCCTACATTTATGTAAATGCACTCATGTTGTACAATGCCCAGAGACCAGAAAAAGGCATCAGATTCCCTGAAACTGGAGTTACAGGTGGTTGTTAGGTGCCATGTGAGTGCTGGGAACCAAACTTGGCTCTTAACCACTGAGCCATTTATCCAGCTCCTAAAATCTTCTTTGTACTCTAAAATTTTATTTGTTTTTAAGATGTACTCTATTTTTACTTTTTATTTGTGTATTTTGTCTGCGTGTGTGCATGTGCACCATGTGTGTGCCCGGTGCCCTCACAGGCTAGAGGAGACTGACTGTCAGATGCTCCAGAACTGGAGTTAGCAGCCAGCTGAGTACGGGAAACCAAACCCAGGTACTCTCCATCTTTTCAGCCCATCAAAAATTCTAGTTCTAACCTAGTGCTCTGAACTTGGAAAGGCCTTTGAGAAGGGACTGATGAGTCAATCTTTCAATTCATGATATACGTTTTTCTTCTCTGGCTTAAAACAGAAAAGTTTAATTTAAAAAATGCTTTTAAAGAGAAGGGGGTAAAGAGAGAACAGACTAGGTAAGATAACTGCTAGTAACATTTTCTATAATCTGAAACTGTTTCACTATTCTCAAACCATTCTCCTTTAAGTCTTCCCTTTCCAAGCCATCAGCTTAGCATAGCATCATATGACCTGCATGTCCCTCTCAAAACTGTGGCTAATGAACCCAAATATAAATAACTTATTTGGGAACAGAGAAGCTAATTATTTGCTACTTGAAGTCTTGATATCCCCATCACCAAACCTAAGGTGTAATAAATTCATACCCCCACTTTATTTGTTTTTGTTTTTGTTTTTTGGGGGTTTTTTTTTGGTCTTTTTGAGACAGGGTCTCCCTGTAGCTCCAGCTGTCCTGGAACTCGCTATGTAGACCAGGCTGGCCTCGAACTCACAAAGATCCACCTGCCTCTGCCTCCCAAGTGCTAGGATTAAAGGCGTGCACCACCACACTCAGCTCATACCCCTACTTTAACACCTCCATATAATTTATTACTCCAGTCATTATCAAAATGTGCAATATTTTAGGTTCCATCGAGACCTACTAAATCAGAAGCTCTAGAACTGGAAGTGTGCCCCAAAGCCCTAAATCTCAAGACAGCAAAACGCTGTAATGAAAGGGGAACATGTTTTTGTTTTAGACAAGGTCTCACACTCTTGGCCTCATGACATAACCCAGGCTGCCCTTAAACTCCTGGCAATCCTCCTGCCTCAGCCTCCTCTTGAATGGTAAGATTATGGGCATGAGCTAGCACACCTGGAAAGAATAACTCTAATAAACCTTGCCAGAAAAATCATCATCCTGTTACTTTCTACCGGTAGTTGCAAATGCTGATTTTCCTCAGCTGCCACTAGTTAGAAATGTTTGAACTCAATTCATATGATGCTATCAACAATTTTCTGTGTACCCATCCATATACAAGACTTTAAAAAATTTTTATTTTGTGTGCATGTGTGTACATGTGTACAAGTACATAGACCTGCAGAGCCTTATGAGCTCCCTGACTTAGGTGCGGGGAACTGAACTCCAGTCCTCTGCAAGAGCATCAGATATTCTTTTTTTTTTTTAATTTTTTTTTTTTTATTTATTTCTGTATGTGTATGAATGTACCGTCTGCATGCAGGTTTGTGCACCCGTGTCGTGCAATGCCGCGGAGGTCAGAAGAGGGTGTCGGATTCCCCTGGAACTGGAGTTCTCCTGGAATTGGAGTTTCAGACGGTTCTCGGCCGCCGTGTGGGTGCTGGGGATCGAAGCCGGGTCCTCTGTAAGAGCGGTCAGCGCTCTTAATCGCTAGGCCATCTCTCCAGTCCCGAGCATCAGATATTCTTAAGTATCTCTCCAGCCCCAAGACAAACTTTACTCAGGAGCTCTTGGAATCTTGGTTTCCACATCTCCATGAATTAGAGATGGCTCACAAAAAGGCTTTTTCTTCTCCATCACCTGTACTGTGTCCCGGCTATTTTGCACGGGCAATGCTCCCAAAGAAGACAGTGCTCTGCATTCCCCTGAGAGAGGTCATTAATACTTCCTAGACAGGAAAATTCTAAGAAAATTTTCTTATGGAAATAACCACACAGAGAAATGAAGTATCAAAAATCCTATAGAATCACAGAATACAAAATCTAGAAACGTGGTCTACAAGCTAGTAGAAAAGGTAAATTATACAAAAGGAATCTCTATAGCAAAAAAAAGTCACTAACATGAGCAACTTTCTTTTAAATTAACTGGCCATAATTAACATAGAATAAGTAATACAGAATTAGAAAAATGCAAAAGAATTAAAACATATAACCTATATTTAAAGTGGTCCAGGCCTTCAAATTTGAGTTCCCTCCAGTTTCTAAGGCTGGCCCAATGCCAAACTCTTGGCCTCAGTATTCTTACAGTACATATTCTGATTTGAGGTTCTAAGAAAATATGGACTTCAGAAAGGCAGAACAAAAAGCAAGCAAAAGGAAAAAACTTCCATTAATGGAGTTGTTAAAACTGAATAGTACTACTTAAAAAAAAAAAACAAAAGTGTGTGTGTGTGTGTGTGTGTGTGTGTGTGTGTTTCAGAACAAAATTCCCAGACTTAGTGCTTCAATACGTATGAATGGAATCTCCAATTGTTTACCTTTTCCTTGACAACTATCCCCAACTTCTGCAAATGAGAACAGATCAATGCCCAGGATAGATAAGTCACCACAACAATTTAGCACAGTAACCAAGTTGGGAAGCATTGGTTCAATTGGCCCTTTGGGCTTCAATCCTAGACTCCTCCCAGCTGACATCCAAGATGGGACAGGCCTCTATTTTTGCTATTCTGTCCCAGTCGCCAACCTTTCGGGCCGCTGGGGCTGAGTGAAATTTAAGCTGTCTTTTTAAAGAGACCTTTCTCAGAGAACTAGAAAAAGTAGCACTAGCAAAGAGTTGAATGACGCCATGCTGGGAATTGTACAAAAACAAACTCAAGACTCCTGAAACTTAAGGGTTGGGAGTTCCAACCCCTATGTGGACTAAGGCACCACATTAGCTGCGACGGGATAAGCCCCCAGCACCCACACCCAGCACCTGCCCCCCCCCCCCCCCCGGGCCCCCGCCACCCCCCCCCCCCCCCCCCCCCCAAACAGCCCCCCCCCCCCCCCCCCCCCCCCCCCCCCCGTACGGGCCGCAGCTACCTCCTCCCCAGCACCACGCACAAGAGTCCCCTGCGCCCAGCACCCGACGGCTGCTCAGGGCTCAGCGTCCCGGATGCTCCCAAGCCGCGGCCCCGGAGCCCCGCGGTGTGGCCCTGGGCGCCACGGCCGACCCAGCCTCCTTTCCCGAGCCGCCGTCCGGCCTCGCGGCCCGCCAGTCCCGGACCTCAGCTCTTCCGCAGCAGACAAACCCGGAACCCGGCTCCAGCTAGCTCCAGCCCAAGCCCAGCTTGGGCCCAACCGGGCCGCGGGATCCGCTGGCTTCTCGTTGCACCGCCCAGCAGCTACCCGGAGCCGCGCCGCCCGCGCGCCCCAACCCCTGACCCGAAGCCAGCCGCGCCGACGAAGCAGGGCGGGACTCACCTTCGTACTGCAGGTCCACCAGGACTAGCAGGAAGGGGAACACCGCACCCAGCCGGCTGCTCAGCGAGCCGGGGGCCACCATGTCCGAGGAGGGTGAGAAGGACGAAGGTGCGCCCACCAGCCCGCGCGGCGCTGAGCCCGCAGCTACCCGCCCGCTGTCGGGGGCCCGGCAAGTCAGTCACTCACTCAGGCCTCGGCCACAGCTAGCGCCCAGAAACAGAAAGCAGTGGTGGGCGGGGCCCTAAGTCGCCATGCCCCGAGCGCAGCCGCCGTCCAATCGCCTTCCTCCTAGCCACTCTACGGCCGCGCTCGCCTGGGTCGTGGTTGGCGCGGATTGGCTGAGGCCCCGCCCCATCTCTGATAGGGTAACGTGGAAGCACAAGATGAGGCAGCTTCCGCAGGTCGTGGAGCTGTCAGCGGGCTCCAAACTGCCGCCGCGGGCCGGGGGGGAAGGGGCTGGGGCGGTCCAGCTGTGGCCGCCGAGCCCGCATGCGCAGGCTGTCCTAACCCTTTAGGGCCGGTCTGGTGCTCTGGGTTGGTGAGAGCAACACCAGGAGCAGTCCCAGGTTTTCCAGGGTGGTGTTTGGAGAGTACGCCGCGTCCAGAATGGTAAGGGCAAACCGGGTCCCAGGAAGCCGGAAGGGAAACGTAAGGCGCCTGGAATTGAGGTTTCAGAACCAGCCGGTAAAAGCCACCTCCCGCTGTACTGAAGACTGAGCAAGAAAATGTCCTGAGAAGCTGACGCTTGTTAAGTAGGGTGATCCAACGGAAGCCTAAGCATTTCAAAGACACCCAGACAGAAATACAGAATTGATGAACTGGCAACTTGGGAACCTTCAAAGTGAAGAGATTAGGAAGGGCAGAGTGCTGCTCAAATCAACTGTAAGACCCGTCACAACGGGTCTTACATCTCTGAGTCACTGGAAAAACTCGAGAGGAAAGAACTTGAACGAAATCAAGTTCGTGGAATTTCTTCTGGTGGGAACACACTATACAGTGGTGTTTTGTCGGTCTGTTTTGGTGACAAGGACTGTCCAACATTTTTGCTACCTTAGCATTACTTAATGTTTTTGAAGAACTTATGAATTATAAATTCATGATGCCCTGAAGATACACGATGAAGGCTAAAAGGATTCTATTCCTTTGGAATAGAATATAAAGGGAATTGTTGGGAGGCGTTTGGGAGAGGGGGTCAGGGGGGTGGAGGGCGGGGTGAGTCTCTGGTGGGTTATAGGGAAGGCAGGGTTGAAAAGCACAGGATTCAGATGCAGGAAACCCTAGGAGCATTAGGTAAGTTATCTTCCTCTGATAACCTGGATGAGGTTTTATGAAGAAGGTAAAGGAAGGTTCCTGTAAATTGTATTATACAGGTGTTTATTATAACAAGAGCAAAATAAGAAAATTCTTTAGTATTTCCTTGAGATTTGTGTGACATATATAGTGCAAAAAAAACTGGCAGATTTCAGTGACCTCACATATGCTAATGAAGATACCACACAAATGAGGAACTTGTAGTTCAGGACACCAAGAAAATACTGAATAGTTTTGTAAACAAAATGCCGTGGGTTGTCATGAGAATGTTGCCTCTGATTCTGGCCTTAAGTCAAAAGCAGAACTGGAAACAAATCCTAGGGAGAAAAATTATTTTTTAAAGATATTTTGTGTTACAGAGAAAAAGAATAGCAAGGGTCTTAGTGACTCTAAACATTTATTAAGCAATTATGTAATATCAGAACTATACTATACAAATTATCCCTTGGTAAAGATGATTTTAGAAAAAATAAGGTCTATTGCTTTCCTTAACCCTGTGACAAAATATCTGACAAGGAAGGAAGGATTTTCACATGCAGTTTTAGGGGGTTATCAGTGCATCGTGGCTGTGAAGGCCTGACAGCCCCAGTAGTGGAAACCCAATGAATAGCATCCTCAGAAGTCTTGTTGGATCAAGAAGCCTAAAAAGGACCAGAAGCAAGGCTGGACTATGACCCTCAAGGCTTATCCTAGTAGCCCCCATTGGCCAGCAAGGCCCTATGTTACAAAGGGCAACCTGCTACAAAAGTGCTACCCTGAGGGGACCAAGCACTCAGAACACTGAGACATTTCATATTCAAACTATAACATAAGGTAACAGGACTTTAGACAGAAATAAGTATGCCAAGCTAAAATGATGTGCAAATTTCTTAGGGATATTTCCACCCATGTTCCTCTAGCATTGTTTTCATTAGTTCACTCTTCACAATGAAGCCAATAACCACTATAATCCAGTTATTGCAGGAAAAAATACTGTAAATATTGTTCACATTGCCCAGCATTTATTTATGCAGTCTTTAAACATTAGGTATCCATGTCAATCTCTACTACTTCCAAGTTAATGACAAAAAAACTATGGCATATCCAAAATTAAAAATAAAAGTTTTAAAAATTGATCTATGTCTACTAACAAGGGAAACACCATGCTATTAGAGCAGAATGGCTGGATCTAGAACATATTTGGAAGTAAATAAGAGATTTGCAAATGGATAAATTTACTAGGAAAAGAAATGTTCACAAGCAAGCACTTAATCCTTTTCCTGCCTTGTTTAAAAAAGTAGACAGCATTAAAATTTGTAAGGTGACACCGAGATTTGTGGAGGGGCCATCTAATCCCAGGACGATGCCATGTGGAAAACACGTGCAGGAAAGCACAGCAAGACAGATGTTACTGAGGTGCAAATGCAGAGAGAAGAGTTTTGATGGCTAAAATGTCTGGTTATATAGGGAGCATGACTCAAATCTCAAGGACCAATCCAAACATTTTCTCACTACAACCGCCACCCCCATGGGTGTGGCGCAGGGAGGGTCCCATTGGTTCAGAATATCGACCATCTTAAACTAAGTTTTGCCCACATCTCACACCCTTACAATTTATTTTTTTAATTTTGCTGAGAGCAGGGGAGCCCATGGGTGAGGCTACACACAAAGCAACTGGTATTGTGAATAACCAACGGCTCAAGCATGTTTGATGCAGGCAGTAGGGGACAGTTCAGACCTGAAAACTGTTATTTTTCCACACTAAGGTAATTAATATCCCCCCCCCAAAAAAACAACCATGAAGTGTAACCATTGTCATTAAGCGATAACAAGAATGTAAGTACATTCATGGAAAACCAATTAGGCAAGTTCTTATGTCCAAATTTTTGAATAAACCCAAGGTATCCCATAGTCCAGTGGAGAAGCTTGTATACACAATGCATGTTGATCAAATAACATCAGTCTATATGTCGTTTCCTCACAATTCACCCCAACTCTGCAGCCCCTTTACATTGTATCATGCCTCCTCTTTCCACAGGTTTGGTTCCTAGGCTCTTGGTAAAGGGCAAATGTGTGTGAGAGCAAACTTTACTTTGTCGGAGATGGCGTTTTGGACTCTAGTCTGTTCAGGTTGTTTTCCCTTCATGTGACAGCTTATCCAGGGTGTACTTTGTTAATCCTACTAACCAAGCATAAGTCAATTAGATGTACAGGCATTTAACATACTAATTATTTGGCAAGCTAAGGCTGTGAGCATTCAGACACAGATTTTGGTGGTATGCTAATCCATCAAACCATGGCTTTTCTATAAAGGGTACAAGTTCCTATTGTGGCTTATAATATCGCCTACCGACCCACTAGAGGATGTAAGGCTGTGGGCATCAGCCGGAGAATTAGTCCCTCCAAGGAGAGAGCTAAGTGCCAATTAGATTTGAGATATATGAGACACATGAGCTTCCACTGTTGCACAGTATTTCCAAGCAGGGTAGGTGTATGAGACACAGATGTTTGATGGTATGTTGAATCCATGAATTCGTTTTTTTTCTTTTTGTTTTTGTTCTTTTTTTTTATATTAGCAAAGCTTTGCTGAGCTATATAAATTTGTTTTATTATGTATTTATTTATTTTTAACAAATTCTAACCCGTGTTCCCGCTCATTCCCCCACCCCTCAGCGCTCGTGCATTCTGCCAACAATGCTTTCCATCTCTGTAGTTTTCTAAATATTTTCCATGGGGACGTTGACTGTTATGAGCAGAAGTTCACTTTTCAGTCAGTTCCTTTGATGCATAAGTTTCTGTTGTTGTGGTTGTTGTTACTCCTTCCAAAATGCATCACTCCCAACTGCTTTGTATAAAAGCTCGGGGGCCCTACACAAGAAATACTTAAAACTGGGTAAGTGGCACTACATGCCCAGATGAGGGATACCATTCATCGGTGGTTTTTCTGGGACTGTGTTACTTCACTCAGCCATGACGTCCTCTAGCTCACACCATTTTCCTGCAAAGCTCATGATGTCGTCTTTCGTTACCACTGCATAGAACTCCATTGGGTAGATGTACCACTTTTCTCTTCCACTCGTCAGTTGAGGGCTTTGTTGTTCCAGCTTTTGCTATTGTGAAGAGACTGAAATAAACATGGCCTGCATGTATCATCTGGGTGGTGGCGTAAGTCTGAGGGTACATGCCCAGGAGTGGTATGCTGGGTCGGTGGCAGGTTCATTCCAAGGCTTCCAAGGGTGCTCCACACTGCTTTCCATAGTGCATGTACGAGTTTACATTCCCACCAGCAGTGGATGAGTGTTTCCCCTTTCCTCACAACCTTCCAGCACTTGGTATCATTTTTTTTCTTGATCCTAGCCAGTCTTACTGGAGTAAGATGAATCTTAAAGTGTTTTTTGATTTGGAAGGTCGTTAATGATTAGTGATGTTGACAGTTCTTGAGGTGTTTCTCAACATCCCTCGAATTCCTCGCTGGTGAAGTCTCCTGTTTTCAGTTCTTTGCTCCATATATTGAGCGGGTCATTTGTTTTTCTTTTTTCTTTGTTTTGTGAGTAGTTTAAATATATGTCTTGGGGGAAATCAATGCTTTGTCAGATGTATCTGCATGAAGGTTATTCCTCCACTCGGTGGGATTTCTCTTCACTTCCTTGATTGTTTCTTTATGATGGTACAGAAGCTTCTGAGGTTATGAGGTCCCATTTGTCAATTGTTCGACTTAATTCGTGTGCGCGGCTTAGTCCTGATTTAGGAAGTCTTTTCCTAGCCTATGTTCTTGTAGTCTGCTGCCAAACTTTTTCTTCTTCACCTTCAGATGTTGGGTTTCACGTTGAGGTCTTTAATCATCTGGAGTTGACTTTTGTACAGGTGAAGGTAGAGGTTTAATTTCATTCTCTACAAGGGTGATCCAGTTTGCACACCACTTCTGAAGATGCTGTCTTTCTCCATTGTGGTTGCTTGGCCCCATTGTCAAATATGAGATGGCTGAAATGGTATGTGCTCGTTTGGATCTTCGGTTTGTTCTATTGGTCAAAGGTCTGTTTTTGTGCCAGTACAGGCGGTGTTTATGACTATAGCCCTGTAGTATAGTTTTAAAATCTGGATAGAGATCCCTCCTGTGTAGCTCTTTTCACTCAGGATTGATTTGGCGATTCGGGGTCTTTTGTTTTCCAAATGAATTTAAGAAACTTTTGTGGTTTCAAGCCTGTGAAGAAACTCTTGGGGGATTTTGATTTGGGATTGCATTAAATCCATACAAAAAAAGAAAAGTTTGGTAAAATGGACCATTTTACATGTTGATTTTCCAATCCATGAGCATGGGAGGTTTTTACCATCTTCTGAGGTCTTCTTCAATTTCTTCTTTAAGGGTTTAAATTATTGTGTAGAGGTCTTTGGTGTCTTTGGTTGAGGTTTGTTCTAGGTATCTTATTGTTTTTGAGGCTATTGTGGAGTGGGAAGGTCCTCTTGAATTCTTTCTCCAGTTGCTTGTCTGGTGTAAAGAAAGGCATTGAGTTGTCTAAAGTTAATTTTGTATCCTGCCACTTTTGCTAAAAGCTGTTAATCGTTTCTGGAAGTTTTCCTGGTGGAGTTTTTTGCATCCCTTAAGTAAACAATCATATCAGCAAATAGGGATAGTTTGACTTCCTCTTTTCCCATAGTACCCCTTTTATAGCCTTTTCTTGGCCTTATTGCTCTAGCAAGTGTGTTTTCAAGCATTATATGGAAGAGGAGTGGTGGATAGGGGGCAGCCTTGCCGAGTTCCTACTTTAAAGGGAAAGTTGCCGGTCATTCCGCCAGTTAGGATGATATAAGGCTGTGGGTTTTCCCGGTATATGGCTTGGATTACATTAAGGAATGATCCCGCCAATCCTATTTCCTTCTAGGACTTAAGCATGAAGGGATGCTGGATTTTGTCAAAGGGCTTTTTTTTTTTTTTTTTTTTTTTTTTTGTGTGTTTTTTTGTCTTTCATTCTATTTGTGTTTGATGATGGTTATTGATTTTCGTATGTTTGAACAATCCTTGCATCTCTGGTATGAAGTCCAACTTGGTCATGAATGATGATCTTCTTGATGTGGGCTGTATGCGATTTGCCAGGATTCCCTGTTGTTAGAATATTGGCATCTGTGTTTCATGAGGGAGATGGGTCTATAATTCTCCTTTTTTAAGTTCTGTCTTTGCCTAGGTTTTTGATAGCGTGATGTTGAGCTTCATAGCCGGCGTATTGGGCGGGTGTCCCTCGGCTTGTCTCATTCGACTCTCACAGTTTCACTCCCTCATGTGTAGGTCTTTTTTGCACACTGTGTGCATATACATCTGCGGTGACCCCGTACGTGGGCCTGGGCTTTTTTTTAGGTTGGAGGCTTCTTACTACATCCTCTATTTCTTCATATGTTGTGTGTCTGTTTAAGCTGCTGGTCTCCTCTTGACCAAGCTTTGATGATTCCCAAGATTTCAGATATGCATCCATTTCTTCTAGATTTTGCAAACTTGGTAGAATATAGGTTCTTGTAATATTCCCATATAATTTTCTGATCTTTTCCGTGTCCGTTGTGATATTTCCCTTTTCATAACAGATTTTTATTGATTTGGAGTTGTTTTCCCTTCTTTCTTTTGTTAACTGGGCTAGAGGTCTGTCTATCTTTTTTTTTTTTTTTTTTTTTTTTTTTTTTTTGGGGGGGGGGGAGGGGCGGCAGGGAGGGGGGAGGGGGGGCGGGGGGGCGGAGGTGGGGAAAATGACGGGGGGCGGGAAAAATAAGACAAGGGCGGCGGGGAGGGAGAACAGCGCCGAACCACGAGAGGAGGAAGCGGGGGGCGCACCGGGGGGGGGGGCCGCCAAGGAGGAGCGAAGAGCCAAGGAGAGTGGGGGATATACGGCTGAGGGCTGCCACGGCGCAACAGTAAGTTCCAGGCAGGGGAGGGTAGCGGGGGCAAGGGGAGGCTGCGGGACGCAAAAGACCCGATATGTGTTTAGGAGTGTAGAGCCTTGGGTAACACGCGCTGGGAGGCCAGAGATCAGCTCTAGCAGTTCAAGTGTGGTCTAATACAGTAGGTAAGGGAAAACGTACGTAGGTGAAGGCGTTGAATAAAGGGGCCCGCATGCGGACAGCAGGGCGGCACAGCAGGGGGCTGCGCCGCTCGTCTTGCAGTAGCCGTGTTACAGGCAAGAAGCAGTTAGTTTTTGGAGGGGGCTTGGATGCCCCGGGCCACAGCGCCTGGGGAGAATAATCCCAGGCCGTGACCAGAGCGCGCCGGAGGAATAGATGTTGACTTAAGTGCACAGCGGGAAGAGACATAGTGTTAGCTTGGTTCTGATAAGAGAATAATAGGTTTCAGAGTTTTTATGTCTGTTAGTCAATTAATGAAAGCAGTTTTACAGTTGTGTAAGAGATTACTCGAATAACATTGGCATCCAATTTACCGCTAAGAGAACAGCCCTCATCAACATCATATTCCTCCTTGTTCATGAAGGGGAGGTAAAAAAGAAGTCTCGAGTAAAACTTTAGTGGACACCAAGAAGGTAAAATTCATTAGACTACATTATAAAGTTGTTACAAGTAGGATACAAAGAGGGGTTTGATGCCTGTAGGAGTCGGGATGGCTTTTTCTTCCTTTCATGTTTCAGACAGGCCAACCTTTCATCTGGCACGTCCTGGTATACCTTACGCAATGCAAAGTTGTGTCTTTTCTTTCTCAACTGTTAAGTTGGTGACATGAACCTGTGGGAATAGATCTGTAATCCCCCATCTTTATTTTTTGGTTTTTGTTTTTTACCATTAGTCTCAAAACACAGTTTGTAGTACCAATAGCAGGAGTCAAGATGCTGAATTAGCATCAAATTGCACCCAGCTGTTTTTGGGAGAACTGTATGATTCATTAACGTTGGAGAAACAAAGTTATTTTTAAGTTAAATTATTTATAAGGTAAAAAAGAGAATTGCTAGCAAGGAATGAATACTGTACAACAGAAAAATTTATAGAGAACATTTTGTATATGCCAATCCTAAAGTTATTGTTTAACAGGATTTTAAGTAAAACAAGTGTGAACAACAGCAATTTATATTTCCAACTAACTAAGGTGCATTACCGTTTTTAGCAAACCTTTAAACTAATGTGGTTTAATATACACAAATTTAATTTTACTATTACTAATCCGAAAACACGCATGTAATCTGTAGACAGATCGTCCAAAAATTGGATAATTGTTGAAAATCAATCAATTAAATATACATTATGAAATATAGAATCGTGTCCCTCTCCCACACCTCCCAACCCTCCCGTTCACATTGCAGGGTCAGTTCTTCGATGTAGTACTTTCTGTTGTTCTTTTAATACACATCACTCTCCACAGGAGATATTTACAGGGGTTTTATTGTGCAGCTAGCATCCACAGAAAAGGATTACCATTCGTTGTTTGGTTTTTCTGGGACTGTGTTTACTTCACTTAGAATATCTTCTAGCTCCATCCATTTACCTGCAAAATTAATGATGTTTTCTTTCTTTACCACTGCATAGAACTCCATTTGTGTACATGTACCACATTTTCTCTATCCACTTGTCTGTTAAGGGGCATTTGGTTTGGTTCCAGACTTTTTTGCTAATTTTTTTTTTTTTTTTTTTTTTTTTTTTTTTTTTTTTTTTTTTTTTAATTTTTTTTTTTTTTTTTTTTTTTTTTTTTTTTTTTTTTTTGGTTTTTTTTTTTTATTTATTTTTTTGTTTTTTTTTTGTTTTTGGTGAACAGAGCTGCAATAAATATAGCCGTGGGCATGTTATTTCTGCAGTAAGATGAGTGGTGTGTGGGCGATATATACCCAGGGAGTGGTATGACTGGGTCAAAATGGCAAACTACATTTTGAGTCTTCCAAGGTTTTTCATCCACACTGCTTCCATAGTGGGCTGTACAAGGTTACAGTCCCCAGCCGGGAATCCCCCCCCGCCCCCCCCCCCCCCCCCCGCCGCCCGCCGCCCCCCCGCAACAATAAGGATGAGTGTCCACTTTCCCCCAACCTCTCAAGCACGTGAAATATCATGTTCTCTTGATCATGGCCAGTCTTATAGGAGGAGATGATATATTAGGGTGGGGCTTAATTGCATTTCCTAATTATTAGTGACGTTTGAACAGTTTTGACATGTTTCTCGCCATCTCTAATTCTCCTCTGTGATCTCTATTCAGTTCTTTGCTCCAGTCCTTTTGAGTGGTTCATTTTGGTTTTTCTTCTTTGTTTTTTGAGTGCTCGATCTCCTGGAATTTAATGCTTTTTCAGAGGTATCTGCAGTGAAGGGTTTCCTCCATTCTGTGGGTTTTTCTCTTCACTTGCTTTATGGTTTCTTTTGATTTACAGAAGCTTTTGGAGTTTAATGAGGTCCCATTTGTCAAGTGTCGATCTTAATTCTTGCAGCTTACTGTCTGATTTAGGAAGCCGTTTCCTATGCCTATGTCTTCTAGTCTGCTGCCAGGTTTTTGTTCTATCAGCTCCAGAATTTTGGTTTCACGTCGAGTTCTTTGATCAATGTTAAGGGACTATGGAGGCCAACCCATAATACTTTACCAAGCAAAATGTCAATTAAATAGTTGAGGAGGAGAGAAAAATCTTCCATGAGATAAGCAAGAGGATAGAATAAACATGTCCAGAAAACCAACATTTCATAAAATACTTGAAGCATTCAAAGGGCAGAAGAGAAGAGCAACAATCCTCAAACACACAGGAAAAGAAACAATCAAAAAA